>CAJQUN010001841.1:0-42982 GCA_907163345.1 Haberlea rhodopensis
CCAACAAACAGAGGGAATATATGTAAAAGCTGGAATCTTGACCAAAAATGGAGGCTTCACAAAATCAAAAGGGGTATAAACATGAAACCGTGAGGAGAAGAAAAAGTGAGAAAGTTTTCTATTCCTCCTTTGATCCCCTTCAGCTCCTACTATGCTTGTTTTGTCAAGAGATGAAATTGAATTACAAAAGAATGACAGAATAGAGAGAGGTACTTAGATAGGGGCTCGAGGAAGAAATGCATTCTTGTACCAGCACGTAAGAGTAATAAATTATGAATTTAGTAGTAATTTGTAGATTCTCCACAATAATACTTGTATTGCAAAAAGTTTCTTCACCGCTCGAGGTAGGGGTATTCACCGGTTCGATTAACCAATCGAATCAGGCCAAACCGAAAAAGTTCGGTTCAAACCGAACCAAAAAATTTTGGTTCGGTTTTCGGTTTTAAAAAAAAAATCGATTTACGGTTACGGGGTCCGGTTAACCAAACCGAAAACCGAAATTTAAAAAAAAATTGATCTTTCTTTTTATGGTTTAAATATTTTTTTAATGGTTTCGCTCCTAATTGTATTAATAAGAACTCGTAAATTAACAATGTGTTTTCAAGTATAATATAATTTATTTTGTTGTCCCATTTAAACTCGATTTTTTTGTATTAATAACTTCAAATAATATTAGAAGTTTAAATTTAAAAGGTCAATTGTTTAGAATTCATTTGAATCCAATGAATGATGTATCAGTGTTTGGATTTACGTTGATTTTTTTATCAATTAATCATACAATTTCAAAAAAAAAACATTGAAAAATTCAAAAAAGAAATGAAAAATTCAAAAATAAAACTACGGTTAAAATCGAACCGAACAATTTCGGTTCAGTTTTCGATTTTGAAATTTCAAAACCAAAATTTCGGTTAACCGAATTTTCGGTTCGGTTCGGTTCGGTTTGTTTGAACCGAATTGAACACCCCTAGCTCCATGTGCGGGTGGGCATTTTTTTTCCCGATATCGGGTATATCCAATACCCGATATTTTTTGTCAGTTCGGGTTCATTTAGTTTTTAATACCGAACTATAATTTCGGGTACTCGAAATTACACCTAACTAATAATCAGGGCTTCTAGCCCATTTTATAATTCATTTTCAGGCTTATCAATCTCACGCTAAAATCTCAAATTCTCAATTACAGATATCTATTCTTCAGTCTTCTTCTCATGCCAAAAACGAGGGTTTTTTCTTCCGCCTTCACTCTTCACTCTTCTCACGCCGAATCCCAATCCCATATCTCTTGCGCCGATCGTCGATCGCAGATGGTAGTAACGTTTTTTTAAAAATCTACAAACTCATTCCATGCATTTTCATTATATATAACTCATCTTTGCCATAATTTGATATTAAACTGAAATTTCCAAAAATGTTTAATTGATCTTCGATGTTTATTGGTGCACCTGCAGCATCAATGTCAGAAAAAAAAATTTATAAGTCTTCATCTAATTCTGGAATTGGTAGAGGAAAATTCATCGGTGAGGAACTGAGTGTTTGACGACCACAACTTCTAGATGAATGTCATTATAATAATATATCGAAATTAAATAATAGTAAATAACAACAATTGCTGATATTTGACAGATTTAGTTGATGATTGAGAGAATGAATGAGAATTGAGACAATATTGTAGAATGGAGAATTAATTTTTTTGTGAATAATGAACCCATATTTATAATACTAATATTTAAAAAAAAATTAAAAGAAATCAAATTTTTGGCTCCCTAACGGCTACTAGCCATTGGGGAACCGTCGTTGGCCAACAAAACACTTTTTTTAATAATTGTAATGGTCTGGTTCCGAATGGATATGGAACCGATAAATTATCGGTTTCAGGCCATCGAAATCACCTCGATCCGTCTATAAGACGGATCGGTTCAGGTTCCAAACCGGGGCAAATAGGTTGTTAGGCGTTAAGCATTCCAATTGTGATTAGGGGTAGTATAAAGTGCTATATGAAATTTTGAAATATCCGACCCGACGTCCACCCGTATTCCAGAACCAGAAGTGAGAAGTGTTGCTACAGTGATACAAAAGGCCGTGACAAAATGCCGTGAAATTGAATTAATTGTTTGCTACACTAACAAAGTCATGAAGGGAGTGGACAATGGACAGACAATGGACTTGGAAGAAATAAATAAAGCTGCTGCCATAATTTAGCAGAGATTTTTTCACAAAGGAGAGAGTAGGTGCTGACTGGTGAGAAAAAAGAGGTGTCAAATCTGTTCCGCAAAAGGGTAAAAGGGTAGTTACGACAATTCAAGTTTTGTACTGTTAGGTTTGTGTCCCGCATGTGTGCACTATCTTTTTGTTTGTTTCTGTATACGAGTAACCTTTTTGTGTTGTATTATAACCTAATAATACTTTTATGGATACTACATCATGGGATCGCAGACTCGGTATTGTTGGTGTTAGGGTTGGGGGCCAGGTGCGAATCTAGGAAATTTATCGAGGGGGGCAAAATTAATTATATTATATCTAGGTTTTTGAGTCTCGTTGTATTTTTTTCATGTGTATTCTTTAACAAGTGAAAAAGCATAAAAGATTCTCATTTATCCAATTTTTTTTTGGTGTGGGGGCTCAACTAAATCATTTGAAAATCAATACTTTTGTAAATTCAAAACTAATTTGACAAACTAACAAGAATTGAAATCTTTAAAATCAAAAGTACAAAAAACTTGAAATCTTTGATAATTCATTTAATAGTAATGATGATTTTCTTTCTTGTTTTTTTGACATAAATTTCTTTCTTGTTTTTTATTAATCAAAACAAGTATTTTTTAAAAAAATAGTCAAAAATTGATTTTTTATTGTTTAATTGATTGAGAAAATAGGATGACTTTAGAAAAATATCATGGTCAAAGATTTTTTTAAGTTAAATATATCATTAATTATTTAAAATTAAATTGTATGATAAAATATAAAGTTAAATATATCATTAATTATTTAAAATTAATTTTCATGATAAAAATATTATAATTATACACAAACAATGTTCCACATTCCCTGCATGCAGGGCTTCACCAACTCCCTTAACAAGATTTGAACCTAGGTTGAGGGGATTCCAATGTCAAGTTCTTCTCACCACTACTCCAACGCCTTTTGCTTGTTAAAGTTGTAGTATAAATATATAATAACAAATAGTTTTTGAGGGGGGCAGCTGCCCCTCCTCACTCCCGTGTAGATTCGTCCCTGTTGGGGGCATACTAGCTATCGGCGACAGTCTTGGGGTTGACGCCAGGATAGTTTCCAATGGTAGTGGCGGGTTCGAGGGTGGACTCGAACTCTATTCTATTTTAGCGGTGGTTGCAAGGTAACCCCGCCGCGCGGGATGAGTCCCATTTGTTGGTATGCTCGGGACTGGAGAGCACCCCATCCTTTATTTTGCATGCGACTGGCTAGTCACGCGAGCTATCACCTTTTGATGTTTTTATCTTATTTTCTACTCTATAGTTCTATCATATCGATGTTGTATGGTATATATGTGTTCATTTGTAGTTATCTTGTGATGTGTGTTTTTTGGTTCTGTTTGTGCCACTACTTTATTTATTATCTGGTGGTTGGGTGGTTCTGTTTCACTGATGGGGTGAACTTGACTCTGACTCATGGTCATTTGGGTTTCGTGCACCAAATTGTGATATATATGGGTTGATGTCTTTTAGTGATGGGTTTAGGAACGAGGGCATGTTCAATTGTCTGTCTTTTATCAGTTTATGATCATCGTTTTTCCTTATTTATACCTTCAGACTTGTTGGAAGACAGTTCTCTTACGCGCATATATCCTAGTTTGCATGGTTTGAGAGGACCTGAATTGGATCTGACGGTCCCATAATCAAGAACTTGTGCTGATTTGGTTTACCACTACATCATTTAGTTAGCCTATTCCTACTTATTTATATGTTACTTTGTACTTCATGTTGATATTAGATGGTATAGTCGTGTACTTCAAACCTGAATTGGATCTGACGGTCCCATAATCGAGAACTTGTGCTGATTTGGTTTACCACTACATCATTTAGTTAGCCTATTTCTACTTATTTATATGTTACTTTGTACTTCATGTTGATATTAGATGGTATAGTCGTATACTGAGAGATGTGACCGGGTTTTGTTGTACTTTTTTCGGTTTATTAATATAATCTTTTATTCTGTTAAAAAAAAATTAAAAGAATTTCTCCAAAATAATTCCAAAATAAATTAATTTTCTCATTAACCCATAATACATTGTTTATTGGAATCCAAAATAGATTAAATAAATAATAACACAGAACGATGGAAGAGGACAATTTCTGACAATGGTTTTATCGGGCATTGGAAATAACCCTATAACACACTGATTTTAAGTATTGGGCTCAAATTCCTGAAGGCCCAATTAAAGTCAGAATGCACGGGAAGCCGAATACTTCTTAACTATCCAATGACCGGATGACTCACGTATATCAATAAATTGGATAATACATAAAAAAAGGCAAAGTTCAGGCCGGGTATCTTTTACTGAATCTTTATTCATCCTAATCCAGGAAAAAAACTTGCAATCATTTAAGTACACCTTAGGTTAAAATGACAAAAGTATTCTTAATAAGAAAAGGCGGCAATTTCAGAAAATTTCAATCTCTTCCTTTCAGCACTACGTTCCAGCTCTTCCCTTCACCACTGCGATTCAAATCGCTTCGTAAATATCTCTTGCCAGTTACGATTTCTTACAGTTGATTTTCTCTTCATCTCTTCAATTTTTCGTTCCATAACTTTTTTCCAGATTTTTTTTTCAATTCTGGTATGTGTGTGTATGTGTGTTTGTGTGTATATATGTGCATATATATACTGTTTGTTACCTTTTGAGGGTTTTTAGTTATTATGCATTGATGTCTATGCTTCTTTGCTCATTTTCAGAATTTACAGTCTGAAACTTGCAACGAAGAAGATGACCCAGCGAAAAATTAATTGGTGCACGAAAATTATAAAAATAACTGGTGCACGAAATTTTTTAAAAAGTAACTGGTGCACGAAAAGATTAAAAATCAGTAACTGATGCACGAAAATCAGTAACTGATGCACGAAAATTAAAACAGCTACTGATGCACGAAAATTTACACAAAGTTAGTGCACCAGTGTTGTATTTTCGTGCATCAGTGTTATATTTTAGTGCACCAAGGTTATATTTTCGTGCACCAAGGTTATATTTTCGTGCACCAGTTACTTTTTATAATTTTCGTGCACCAGTTACTTTTTATCATTTTCGTGCACCAGTTATTGTTTATAATTTTCGTGCACCAGTTACTTTTTTATCATTTTCGTGCACCAGTTATTTTTTATGATTTTCGTGCACCAATGTTATATTTTCGTGCACCAGTTACATTTTATGATTTTCGTGCACCAATTACTTTTTATGATTTTCGTGCACCAAGGTTATATTTTTGTGCACCAGTAACTTTTTATAATTTTCGTGCACCAGTTTTTTTTTTCTGGGTCATCTTCTTCGTTGCAACATCTTGCTGTCAAACTGTAAATTTTGAAAATGAGCAAACAAGCACGGACATCAATGCATACCTTACTTCTTCATCCATATGCATCAGTCAAAGAAAAAAACATACCAACAGACTTTCGATATCTATAATTTAGCATCGGTGTTCAAATTTATAATTCACATACACACACAGTATACACACACACACGATGAAATGCGCATAGCAGATCCGAAAATTATATTGCAGACTAGTCCGAGATATTCTTCGATTCAAAAAGATTCCAAATGCTACGAAAATTTAGATGATTCGATTCAAACATATTTCATGTACATAACATTTTAGCAAATACTTTTTAGGGATGAAGCGACTAGATGAGGGTGACGAGATGATGAAGAAAATAATGATCTGATAATCGCCGAAAAATTTCAGCAGAAAATTTAAGGTGTGGGGCGACGGGATGAGGAAGAAAATCAAGATCTGAAATTAGGTTTAGGATGTTTTCAACTGAAGGGTATTTTGGTAACTGAAAAATATCTTTTCAAACCAATAGTTAAAAAATTGGACTTATGTGAATATAATTTTCTCCTAAGTATATTTTTTGGTAAGAAGTTTTTTTTTTGCAGATTTATTTGTAATAAGTTTCTGTAAACAGCACATATTTGCAATTTCCCCTAAAAAAAATAGGACATTGATAAATTTGAATCATTGATCCAGATATTATTCCATAGGTAGGTAGCCAAGAATTATTCCAGGCTGTGATTATAAATCTTGGGCCTGGACACATCGAAATCTGGCTTTGAGCCTGTCTACAAGGGTTAGAGCGTAACTTTTGTTTTTGTATATATTGTCAAACTCAACTTATCAACGTTTTAAAAATTAAACATTATTAAAATTTGAGAAAAAATGTAAAAAATATTTGAATGTATTTTCATCCATGGATTAAACATAAAATAACGTGAAATAAATTCAAACTCAGATAATCAAAATATATAAGATATATTTGTTTGGTTAATATATAAATTATAACACCGTATTTAGATCAACAAGGCACTTATAGCTTAGTGGTTGAAGCTAATTATTCAAATTAGAGGTCATGAGTTTAAATCTAAATCACGGGTTAGAAAATTATGACCCTTAACCAGCCCGCCTTATAGACGGGCCGGTTGCGGGTCCGACCCTTCGAACTGTTGACCCGGTTAACCGGCCCCTGTTTAAGGTCGTTTATGACCTTTGGTCGGGTCTAAATGAGCTACAAGCTATCCGCGTAAACCAAACAACATTTAATCTATATCTTTTATATCTTAAGATCAATGCATGATCCATTTCATCATCTGATCCCATGCGCATATCTTGTCTCATACATGAAATCAATTTGGCTTCAAGAGCAAGATTTAAAGAAGTAAACTAGAAAAAAACCGATTTTGAATGATTCGTCGCATACAACGCTGCGCCATCTGCTAAACTAATGGATGTTCATTAATTGTCACGTATACTAGCTAGCAAGAATCGCATGGAAAATCATAACAACGAGTAAATTAATTCTCAAATTGGCCTTCTCATTCTCAGATTATTCATTCAGTTAATAGTTGTACATTACATTAAGGAAATCAAGGGCTGTTGTATATAAATTTCAAGAGGCTACCTGTTGTATTCACGTGTCAGATCAAGAAATTTCCAGTCTGTATGGATTAAGGGGCCGGACCGTTTGGAGGGAGTCGACTGATGCCACCACCTTTCACAGATAAGTTAGGACTCCGAACCGAGCTAGCCCGGCTCACTAGATGTGAATCAAGAAACACCACAATAACTGTGATGTCATCGTGGAAATGGCGACGAATCCCACGATCGATTTTCTTCAAGTCAGAGTACCTCATCTCCCTCTTCTTTGCTGCCTCTTGCAATGCAACTTTCACTAATCTCCTAGCACTCCCCTACACCATTTAGAGTCCAATGAATATGTAAAGAAATAAACTTAGGTTCAGAGGGAGGAGAAGAATGAAAGACTCAATCTACTTCTTTATAAATGAATTCTACAACTTAGTTGTCTATGTTGAGTAGAAAAACAAATTCGCCTCTCCTGTATGACTGCTTGCATAGTATAATTAATGAAATATGGTGTTTTGCTCATAGTTCAAAAAATTTAAGTTGCACATTTGTCATATTTTTTATACAGCCACGCTAACTATAACATGTCTAAAGTTGAGTTTTAGAGCCCGTATTCCTCAGCCTCTCTTACAGGAAGTTACAATCGATGCTTGTTATATCGAGTATTGTGAATACCCCATATTTATGCCCCACTTTATTACCCAAATTACTACCCAATTAATCTAATATCACCACCTACCTTGTAGGATATAAATTATGAGATTGACATCCCTAATTCTACACTAACCTAAATAAAACCACCCACCACATTGAACCCATTATATATCATACCATAAAGAAATGAAAAATCTATCCTATCATCATCAAATTTTCGAGCTACACAGGCTACACACACAGAGATTTTTTTCAAAAATCTCAAGGCAAGGAGAAAGGTTCTTGTGCTATATCGCAACCCGGGGTTCATCCACACGTTCGTACATCCAATTGTAAGTGGGTTTTTGCTACAATTCCATTTCGTTTTCAAAACTTTATATATGATTTAAACTTTCGATTGAACATCAAATATGAAGATTATGTTTTAGATCTAACAAAGTATGTGACATGATTATGAGTGAAAGGACTTTGCGGAGCAAAGTGCTACGTGTGTATAAGTCACCACTTGATTCGGCAGGGCAAAGTGCTACATGATGTGGGCGTGCCACATGCATGAGAGTCACCTCTTAATCCTTAAGAGCAAAGTGGTATGCACACGAGAGCCACCTCTTGAATTCAATAAGTCGTTATGTGAATATGCGCGAGATATTTGTTTATGGGTAAGAAATGTGTTTATATGACAAGATCTATGAATTTGATAAAGAAATGTTTAAAAGATTTTTGTTATAAATATATGAATGCTTTCCTACGTTCAACCAGGCCTTACTTGCTGGGTGTTTTTTCCCAAACACTCACCTCTTACCTCTCCTCCCGGACAAAGTCGAAGGAGAAGAGATCGAGGAATAATAACAAGAACAATCGATCCACCAGGAGTCTTCAAGAAAATTTACTATTTTTATTTAAGCTTCCACAACTTTTATTTAATCCGAGACAATTATATTTCGTATTTCTAATTGTAATGACAATTTATTGATTATGAATAAATAGACTGATTTTATCATAGATCTGTACACGAGGCTTGTTGTATCTGAATTTCATGTTTGGATTCAACGTCGGTGTCACGCGCTCGGGTTTCGGGACGTGACATTTTAGTGGTATCAGAGCAAAATCAGGTTCCGTAATCCCTCTAGGAAAAGATTTTTAGTTGATATAAATCAACCAAATTATGAATCCTGGATCTAATAGATCTAATAGACCAACTGATTAAAATCGATGAATCAGTCGGGGGAATGAAAAAGCAATCTGAAATATTTTTTTTAAAAGAAATTAATTCGAAAATCTGGAGAAAAAAGGTAATTAACGGCTACTGCCGTAACACCTCCACCTCGCCGCCGCTAAGCCCTCGTCGGACGACCGACCCATCACCATGACCGCCTCGGTCAGACGAAGCCATGCTACAGGTTCCCGGCAGAACAGACGGCGTTCAGACGGCCAATTCACCGACCGATTATCACGAGTCCAAGCCCTCGACGCCCCTCTGATTCCGACGCTACAGTGGATAAAACGATGGATTGACTACAGAAACACGAAGCCCATGACCCGAAGGCCAACATTCAAAGTTCGTATCAAAGACGTCGGGCAATGATTGATTTCGATTGATTTCGGGCGACGGTTGATGAACTCTAGAACGTAAAGTGCGAAAATTTCGGCTATTAATTTACCCCGTTTTGAATATCAAATTTGAATCAAATCCGTGTTATTGATCGCCTTGACATGAGTAACAAGTCCCCTCTATAAAGTTAACTCACAAACAAAGGAAAGTGCTTAATTTTCGTTCAAAACTTTCACCTTAATCAAGAACCCTAACCGAAGATTTAAGCCTTAATTTCTCTCGAATCCGAACACAAAAATCAAATTAAATTCAAAGTGTTACCATACATGGTATGGGAAATAAAAGCCCCATACCAGATTTTCCTCTCTAACTAAGGAATGTGCTCGAATTTCAACCATACTCCACGCCTATGAACCCTAAATTTTCGAAAATTTTCATAATTGATTTCTCAATCATCCGAGCATAAAACCCAAATTAAATCTGGAGTATTAATCATAATATCATTCTCATTAAAAGCCCTCTGATAAATTTGAATCACAAACAAAGGAAGGTCTTCGATTGTGAGCTGCAATTCACGTCCTGTAACAAGAAAATTGCGACCAACAATTTTCTCCAACAATTCGAACATCAATTTCAAATTAATTTCGGGTTTATGACCCTTATTTCATCCCTGACAAAAACCCTCTATCCAATCGAAATCACAAACAAGTAAATACTCAATTATGGACCGAGAATTATGCTCCAAAGAACCCTAGTTGGCGAAAAATTCACCACCGATTTTATCCACCATTCGAACACCAAAGTCCAATTAATTTCGGGATCTCACTCTTAATCATACCAGAAATAAAAGCCCTCTATCGGATCTCTCTCCCAAATAAGAGAAGATTTCCAAATTTGAAACTCAATTCACGCCCAAATTGGACCAAACATTTTTCCATGAATCCGAACATGTATCAAATTAAATCTAGTTAACTGACCATCTTGAAATGGACAATAAAAGCCCTATTTTTCGTCGAGTCACAGACAAGGGAAGGACATCAATTAGGAACCGCATTATATGCCCCAAGAACCCTAACTAGTCAAAATTCAACCATCAATTCCTCTTAAATCCGTAAGCCATTTTCAAATTAATTATGGGTTAATGGTCAATATAAAATACCCATTAAAATCCCCATGTCAATTTCGAAGTTTAATAGATAAACGTAAGGTAAACTACAAATTGAAAAGTCGCACAAGAAACCCATGAAGTGAAAATTATAGGCCTCAATTCCTCTTAACACAAAAACCAAATTAAAATTAAATCTAGGTTATGAACCCCAATAACATGTAAAATATAAACCCTCCATCAATTTTGATTTTCAGCCAACAGAAAATGGTGGTTTTTGGAACAATCGAAGCCATGACTCAAGAACCAAAAAAAATAAAAAATTTGAAACCATTTTCTTGTAACTATTCCTTACCATTCTTATCAACTCTAAATTAATATATCCGCTCGCTTGAATTTAGGTAATGGTGACCCGCGCATCGACCAATATGATATGTAACCTAGAATGTGAAGTAGAAGGACTCAAGCAAAACATAACCGAACTCCTCGAAGTAAGGGATCACCTACACCAAGAAGTTCAACGGTTCTCCTACTACTACCACCACGCTGACGAACAGCTCGGGGAAGCAAAAGAAGAAATCGCTAGGCTCGATACACTACACATGGTCGCAAATGCAAGGCTTCAGGCGTCGAATCAACAGATAGAAGAACTAAGAGCTCAATATGAAACACTGGAGACTACTAGCGAACACCTGACAGAGACCAATAATGGATTGTTGTTCGCCCTGAACAACCTGCAGGAGATCAACGACAACCTTCAAGGAGAAGAAGATCCCGAAGAGGAACCTATGGAAGAAGAAGAAACCCTGAAGTAGAGCCTATGGAAGATGGAGAAGACGATGAAGAGTTAGGTGACGGAGAAGTGATAGACTAGCTCGTAGGATGAATTATGTTAAGATATTGTAGCACTTTAAATTTAAATAAATTCGCTAAAAACCGTATGACTCGTTTGATTTAATTGTAAGCATTTCAATTATTAATAAAAGTATTGATTTTTATTTACATCTATAGCCTACTTCCAACGTGACTTACTTGTATATTTATCATATACACCTCAGCACGACAACCTTAGAATTATACAAATTGTAGGAAATGGCTGGACGACCTCCTCGTCAAAACCACAACCGTCGCTATGCTTTTCCTCCCAACAATAACAATGTTAACGAGACGGACGGAAACCAGAACCCTCCACCATCGCCTCCAATGGTTGGTTTAAGCAGTGAGGATTTGATGGCAATCGCGACTATCGTGGCTACAACTCTCCAAGGATTTGTAAACCCGACTGCCAACAAGCCGCCGCCACCACCGTCGGTCCAGCAACCACAAGGGATCAAGCATCATTACGAGTCTCTTCGTAAAAATCGAGTACCGACCTACGATAGAAACCCGAACCCAAAAGTAGCTCAAAACTGTTTAAAAGAAGTTGAAAATCATCATCGATTGCTTGGAGTACCTCTGGATATCAAGGTTGGCGTCACGACACCTTTCCTCGTGGACCAGGCTCGAAAGTGGTGGGAAAGCATATCCCCATCTTTGGCGGAAGTAGGGCCGATCACTTGGCAATGATTCCACAGTGTATTCCTGAAGCAGTACTTTCCAGCAGTAGTTCGAATCCAAAAGTTGAGTGAATTTGACAATCTAATGCAGACCACTGGGATGTCAGTAGTAGATTATTCTTTGAGGTTCCGTGCTCTTTGAACCTACGCCCCAACCATCATGGCAGACGAAAGTTTAAAACTACATCGTTTCAAAAAGGGTTTGAATAATCGAATCCAGTCAGCTCTGGCAAACCACAAACTTCGGAGACCTAATGGGGGCAGCCATTAGAGCCGAAGTCAATATCCAACGTCGAGAGGAAGAATTAAACACACGCAAACGACCATCACCTCACCGACCCTCTGACAATGACCAAAGACTTAAGAAACCGAACCAGTCCAGCAAGGGACCTACTTTTACACAGACTAATAAGGCCATTCCAAAATGCTCTCTATGCGACCTAGCACTTACTGTAGAGTGTCGTAGGGTGAGTGGAGCCTGTTTCCAATGCGGTAAATTTGGTCATAGAATCGCAGATTGTTCCGAGGATGATAAAAAGAGAACAAACACAAGAAATGGAGGCCCTCCCATCAAGTCAAAAGAAAGCAAGCCCAATGCCTGAGTCTATGCAATAACTCAAGAAGAGACGGAGGATGCGAGTGACGTCGTGGCAGGTATTAAAACTTAGGCCAATATTACTTGATAAGCCATATAGAGTGGCAACCCCCACCAACAAAACATTAGAGACAAGTAGGATCCATCAAGACTGCAAGATTGGCATAACCGATAGAACGTTTAGCGCCGACCTAATTCAACTCAACATGGTAGACTTTGACGCCATTTTGGGGATGGATTGGCTAGCTAGACACCTTGAAATAGTTGACTGTCATAACAAATACGTCAAGCTAACGACTTCAGACAACAAGGAAGTCATTTTCATGGTAGAACTAAAGAACGTTGGTCATTGTTATCTGCGGCTCAAACTTGGAGAGCCATGAAGAACGGCGAAGAATTGTAGATAAGCGAGATGAAGGAAGGAGACGAACTTAAATTAGAGGATATCCCGGTGGTACAAGACTTCCCAGACGTTTTTCCCGAAAAATTGCCAAGACTAATGCCAGACCGAGAAGTAGAGTTTGAAACGTAGTACCGGGCACTGCACCAAACTCGAAGGCACCTTACCGCGTGGCCCCAGCTGAGTTGAAAGAACTTAAGGAGCAACTACAAGCACTTTTCGACAAGAAGCAAATTAGATTAAGTGCATCTCCCTGGGGAGCCCCAGCCCTTTTTGTGAAGAAAAAAGGCGGAAGCATGAGATTATGCATCGATTACGGAGAGCTGATTAAGATCACCATCAAGAATCGGTACCCTCTAGCAAGGATAGATTACCTCTTCGACCAGCTCAAAGGAGCTAAGGTCTTTTCAAAGCTCGATCTGAGATCGGGCTACCACCAGCTGAAAGTCAAGGAGGATGATATCCCGAAAACCGCTTTTAGAACGAGATATAGACATTACGAGTTCACAGTAATGTCATTTGGACTGACAAATGCACCAGCCGCATTCATGGACTTGATGAACCGAGTACTCAAGCCATTCTGGATAGGTTTGTTGTAGTATTCATCGACGATATCCTCGTTAACTCTTCGAGCAAAGAAGAACACGAAGAGCACCTCCATCCTACCCTTCAAACCTTAAGAGATAGATAACAGTACGCCAAATTCAAAAAGTGCAAATTCTGGCTAGAAAATGTCGCATTCTTGGGACATATCATATCAGCAAGAGGCGTGTGTCAGTGGATCCTAAAAAGATGGAAGCATTAATGGATTGGCCAATACCAAAGTTAGTAACAGAGATTCGAAGTTTCTTGGGATTAGCGGGATATTACCGAAAGTTCGTCAAGGGATTTTCTTCAATAGCCATACCTCTCACCAAACTCACACAAAAGAACTCAAAATTCATTTGGAGTAAAGAGTGTGAGAAACGTTTCGAGGCATTAAAGAAAAAGCTAGCCCGTACTAGTTTTACCCACCGAGGACAAGGACTTTACGATCTACAGTGATGCATCAAAGGATGGCCTGGGGTGTGTACTCATGCAAGAAGGGAGTTATTGCATATGCATCAAGACAACTTAAATCGTACGAACAAAACTACCCTACGCATAACCTTGAGTTGGCAGCCGTAGTTTTTGCCGTGAAAATATGGAGGCATTATCTCTACAGTGCCAAGTGTGAAATTTTCACGAACCATCAGAGTCTCAAGTATTTGTTCACCCAGAAGGAATTGAATATGAGGCAAAGACGATGGATAGAACTCTTAAAGGAATATGACCTTACGATACCATCCAGGGAAAGCAAATAAGGTCGCAGACGCACTAAGACGGAAGGGCACAGGGAAGATGATTTTAGCATCCCTTTTTCAGCTTATCCTTGCCTCTGAGAAACGATAAAGTTGGGCCAGAGTCAGGATCTCAGTCTGACTAAACTGAAAGAACAAGTTAAGGAAGGGACATTACCGATTTCACGACAGACAATGATGGAAACTTATGTTATGTGTGCCAAACGTGAATGACCTTAGACGAGAAGTGATGACTACAGCATCTTATCAGACAGAGACTCCAGATTTGTATCCCAATTTTGGAAGAGCTTTCAACAAACAATGGGAAGTAAAGTGACACTTAGCACCGCTTACCACTGCAAACCGATGGGCAGACAGAAAGGACCATTCAGACTCTTGAGGAAATGCGGAGAGCTTGCACCATGGATTTCAGCGCAAATTGGAACGAGCTATTACCTTTAATCGAGTTTGCATACAACAGTTATCACAGCAGCATAGGAATGGCACCGTACGAAGCATTATATGGGCGCAAATGATGATCGCCCCTATACTGGGACGAGGTAGGAGAAAGAGCTATCACCGGACCTAAATTAATACAAGCCACCACTGACAAAATCATTACCATTAGGGAAAGACTCAAGGCAGCCCAAGATCGACAAAAGAGTTGGGCCGACATGAAGAGAAGACCATTAGAATTCAACATTGACGAAAAAGTCTACGTGAAGGTTTCACCTAGAAAGGACTCACCCGATTTGACAAGACGGGAAAGCTGAGACCGAGATATGTAGGACCATTTGAAGTTCTTGAGAAAGTTGGAACATTGGCTTACAGAATAGCACCACCTCCAAGTCTATCTCAAATTCATAATGTCTTCCACGTGTCACAGCTACGGAAGTACATTGCCGATCCCAGCCATGTGATTGAAGCAGAACCCCTGATGGATCAAGTGAGCTTGGATCCCAACCATGTGATTGAAGCAGAACCCCTGATGGATCAAGGGAGCTTGGATGAGACTCTGAAGTACGAAGAAATTTCAATCCGGATCGTGGACACTAAAGATCAAATACTGAGGCAAAGAATTATCCCTTATGTCGAGGTTCAATAGTCAAATCACACGGAAAGGGAAGCCACTTGGGAGCTACAAGAAAAGAAATGAGATAAATATCCATACTTATTTCAAAACCAAGTTGATTCAAGTTTCGAGGTCGAAGCTTCCAATAAGGAGGGAGGGATGTAAAGACCCCAAATTTACGCCCCACTTTATTACCCAAAATTACTACCCAATTAATATAATATCATCACCTACCGTGTAGGAATAAATTATGGATTGCCATCCCTAATTCTACACTAACCAAAATTAAACCACCCCCACCACATTAAACCCATTATATATCATACCATAAAGAAATGAAAAATCTATCCTATCTCATCAAATTTTCGAGCTACACACACTACACACACATATTTTTTTTGGAAAATCTCAAGGCAAGGAGGAAGAGTTCTTGTGCTATTTCGCAACCCAGGGTTCATCCCACACGTTCGTACATCCAATTGTAAGTGGGTTTTTGCTACAATTCCATTTCGTTTTCAAAACTTTATATATGATTTAAACTTTCGATTGAACATCAAATATGAAGATTATATTTTAGATCTAACAAGTATGTGACATGATTATGAATGTAAGGACATAGCGGAGCAAAGTGCTACGTGTGTACGAGTCACCACTTGATTCGACGGGGCAAAGTGCTACATGATGTGGGCGTGTCACATGCATGGAAGCCACCTCTTGATCCTTAAGAGCAAAGTGCTATGCATACGGGAGCCACCTCTTGAATCCAATAAATCGTTACGTGAATATGCGCAAGATAAGTGTTTGTGTAAGAAATGTGTTTATATGCCAAGATCTATGGATTTGATAAAGAAGTGGTTAAAAGATTTTTGCTATGAATATATGTATGTTTTCCTATGATCAATCGGCCCCTACTTGCTGGGTGTTTTTAACCCCTTACCTCCCCTCCCAGACAAAGTCGAAGGAGAAAATATCGAGGAAGAAGAACAAGAACAATTCTGGGGATGATGATCCACGAGGAGTCTTCAAGAAGATTTACTATTTTTATTTACGCTTACACGAGTTTTATTTAATCCGAGACAATTGTATTTCGTATTTGCAATTGTAATGACAATTTATTGATTATGGAAAATAGACTGGTTTTATCATAGATCTGTACACGATGCATGTTGTATCCGAATTTCATGTTTGGATTCAACGCCGTGTCACGCGCTCGGGTTTCGTGGCGTGACAAGTATGACTTCACAAACATAAACGATCAAAGCAAATAAGTCGAGCTTAGTTATCCAACAATTGGAGATATAACAGTGGAATAGACAGCCAAATAACTTACATTACGTGGATGATTTTGGACTAGATCAACGGCTTCTTGGTTGGTAAAATGCTCCCAAAGACCATCTGACGCGAATATAATGAACTGGTCATGTGACAGCAAGTGGTGGACATAGATTGAAGGTTCCGAGCTCAGAATTGGTCTTTTGAAAGGTTCACGAAGTCGAAACTTCTGATACAATGGCGCTCTGTTGAATTCTGCATTCTTCAGATATACGTCTCCAATTGACCTAGAAATCTGTAAACAGTATACTCATATAAACTATAGTACAGATTACAGATGGAAATCAAATGCAAAAACTTATTAGAGAGGAAGAAAAAACTTTTAGGAGATACTTTCTTTAGCCAATCAAACAGTAGATAATACTTGGAGATAACAACAGGGAATTTAAATTTTCCACATCCAAATGGATGGAAGGATTTGATGGATTTTGTTTTCAAATCATTAATACAAATGAGTTGAAATTGTTTGGCTAATTCTGAAATTCATGTATTTCAAATCCACCATCGTCAGTTTTAAGGCATTTTTTTAACAATACCAATATATTTCAAATCCAAATTATTGAAGTCATTTCAAAATCCACATTAATATAATGTTGAAATGAAATTTTTCCATCCAAATGCAGCCTTGGCGTACATTTGGAATAATGGATTAGAAGTTAATGATTTCAAATCCATAATAATAAATCCATTTGTTTGTTTGGATAAATTCATCTTACATTGGATTTTAAATCCTTAACCGGTTATTTCTTGAAGAATTGTGGTGAATCTCAATATGGAGTCATTTCAAATCCTTCGTTCAAATACTCCATCAAATTCAAATCCTCCAATTCAAAAACAACATTAGATATTATACGTGGAGGATATTTTTTTCATCACTCTCCACCCAATGATTGCAAAAAAAAAAAAAAAGAAAGATATACCAACCTGTATAAGACCCTTCACACGCCATACGTTATGCTTTAGAACCACAATTTGTGAGTCATCAGGGTGTTGAGACTTTAGTTCCTGTCTCACAGACTCAATACTAGCGTTATGCTCAGCTGATAGTTGAACGGCAAGTACTTCTCCCGTTGCCTTCACGAGTCTCCCCAACACAGCCCTAGAATCGCCAAGGTTGGCAACATAAAGAGTCCCACCGCAGATAATTCCAACAAGGCAGCACGATCCAACCGCTGCAATCTGTGGTTTCGTAGGCCATTGTCTGCTTACAACTGAGAAAAACCATCTTCTGTAGCTTGAATAGCATTTCGAACGACCTCCACTAACATAGATTGATTCTCTGCAGTAAACCCTGCACAAAAATAACTAACAATCAACCAAATACTTGAAACAGCAATTAGAATACAATCTTTAACAACCAGGTAAGACAAGTATGGGTTTCAATTGAAACCCATACTTCTCTGATAAACTTGAGCCCATGCAAGGTGGCACAATATAGGTATTTAATGCTTTAACCCAAACCCTCATGTGTAATCAGAAGGCTGAGGAATAAGTAATCAACCTTAATATCATAGACGTAATCATGTTGGTCAGAAATTACGCAAGAAGCCACCAAATACCAATTCAATGAAATCTATGAAATGTCACACTCCAAGGTTTTAATCCTATGATCCCTAGTTTGGGTGTTATGTAAAGCTTGAGCTCATGGAAAGCAGCCTACTAGTAGTATACATTTAACGGTTTCCAATTTCATCTTTTGTGTTATTTTGGAATTCATATTCAAAACAAAATTCTAAATCAAATTGATAGAATACGATTGGATTTGGCACTACATAATACAATCGGTCTTCTTATGATAATTTTGAAACCGTGTAAGTGTCATATGACTCACTCTTTATATGTTGGAAAAGGTGATCGTTGATGAACCGTGAGGTTTCAGGACCTCCATGCCCGTCGTAAATCCCCACGAAAGTTCCATATGGTCCTGAATCATTCGTACTCAAACAACCAGATTCAAGTTGGCTCTGATCTTCTAGTAAATTATTTGCTTGAACTATAGCCATAGAAAACTCCCCATTGCAATGTTGCCCAAAGTCCTTATACCATAAGAGCCCATCTTGACGACCCCCGGAATCCGAACCAGCATGCACGTGTCGATCTGCATTTGGCCGGAAACAGGCCTTCAAAAAGTTCATTAACCCTGATAACATCCCTCATCTCCTCCAAACCACTTTCCGAGTAATCCACATCTAACGAGCACCTAAGCCCAGATTCTGTATGAATGAACCTCGAGTGTATGTATGGTGTATCTATTTCTTCTCAATAAAGCAGTAGCTACGTGCACAAGAAGTCTAGCAACACAATTCAAAGCCAACAATATTAGGATGGACATCAATATACATACATAAAGATACAAACTTTATATCCAACTCAGGTGAGAATTGTCATAAGAATACAAGACCGCTATTAGAAAATCACTACCAAGATCAAACAAATCTCCGTCTGGGACAAAGGTGTGTGAGCACAACAGCCGCCAAAAATATAAACAAATAAATAAACAAAGAAAACTCAACGCGATTGGGAAAAAAATGGGAATAGGGAGGCTTCGAAACCCGAATGGTAAAAAATTCACGTTGTTCTTTAGATAATTGCTTGGATAACAAGTACAAATTCGAGAAGGCCCAAGTTCGATTTATTTGTTTTTTTTTTTAAAGAGGGATAATTTCTTAAAATCAGAAAAACCCTCAAGCAGTATGAGTAATTTAACACTAAAATATTTCTCAAATGAACAAAGATTTGGAATTTGGAAATATGCCAGTAGATCATACCTTTAGAGCTGATTGGGGTGCAAAGATCTGAAAGCGAACGAGGACTAGATCTTCGAATCCATCATCAAAGCAAAATTTAAAAGAAACAAAGAAAACTAAAGAAGGAATTGAAATCGGTACTCTAATTTCCTTCTGTGCTGAACAACAAAAAAACTGATAAAGCAGGAACAAGTGGAACAATAAAGCAAAAGAAAAAATAATCAATCAGTGAGGAAAATGCTGTAGAGAAAGAGAGAGAGAGAGTGGCATTAACAATAATTCAGTGTTTGATTGGGGGCAACTGGGAACTCTGGTATCTCTGCGGCTCTCAGAAGACAAACCCCATTAAATATTAACAGTGGGAGAGCTTCAAGCGCGCGAGAGAGACTCTAAACTACAAAAGGTGAAAATTTAATGAAACTTTAGTACTTAACTCCACGAAAGTAGCAACAAAGTCAACGAATTTGGGCAAAAATGCAGCCCTTTCTTTGTTTTTTGTTTTTTGGAATGATTTTCATTAAAAAATAAGGTTTATTTTTTTATTGTCTTTTTGATAGTGCAGCTGAGCGGACAGCTGCCCTAGCAATTGAATATATACCGCCAAATGGCCTAGCGGTGAACCTTTATCTGTAACCCGAGTTCAAATTCCGGTGGGAACAAGGGACCAATGTATTTGTTATTATGATGCATTTTGATTGCCTAGTTCCCTTTCTGTCTTTAGGTCTTTATCGCCTTTGTCGTTTTTAGAATATTTGTATTTTTTTCCTTTTTACTTTGTTTTGCTTTTTGCTTTGCGTTTCGAGGAGGTCTTAACCTAATATCTTCCTTCTTTTGGTTGTTTTGTTGCTCGACTTTCTTATTTATCTACAAGTAGGGGTTTGCCTAACCCTCAGCTTATTAAGGCGGTTTTTATAAAAATAAATAAAAAAAATGTATTATACATTTTGTTATCAACAATTTAATAAACAAGGTCTTCCCATAACTCAGTACGCAATCATTCGATATGTCATCAATGTACGTCTGTCAATTAAACTACAAATGCAATATTATATTTAAAAGAGTGTAAAAAGATTGTCATATTTTATAAAAGGAACACCGTACACAAAATTACTTGACTTAATGATTATTGGTCAAATATGTTCCTAATAATTCGTACAGAATGTGTACCAATTTCTGTAAATTTTAATTTACATGCCCACCTGTGTAATCATAATCAGAAAAATTAATTAGATAACAAGTAATTAAATATTATACATTGCAACATAATTTCTAATACATTATCTTGCATCATATGGAGCAGCAGGTAATTGATTGTCATCATCGATTGGTATTAGCCGAATATCAATTCTTGAGCAACGTATTTGAGGAGCTAAAATTTGGATCAGTGATCATGCCCAAAATCTAAAATATTGACATGAATAATATAAATAAAATATGAGAAGAAGCATTTTTCATTATTTAAAAAAGGCAACGATTACCTACACGAGTTGTAATGCACCACTATTTTTTTTTAATCTCTTTCTGCTGAAGTAACTCACGATATACAAATGACAGCACAACACTACCCCAGCTAAAAGTACTAGCAGAATTGATATCTTCTAATTTCTATATGTACAACAATTTTACAGTATTGCTGGAGCTGTCTGTGCACATAATTTCACCTATCATTAAGAAGCACAACCCCGTGCATATTTAACATCCTCATCTGTCGTACTATTTAAATCGATAGGATTATTCACTAAATGTTGTTTTAAAGCAGATGATAACAAACATGCACCTTTAAAGTGAGTCGTATCTGGTGTAAATCCCAAATGACGATCACAATATTCTTGTTATTCAGGTATGGTCCTATCATAATCGGTGCCTGACACAGCAAGACCAATTATTGGCAGACCCCAAATAACTGCAATATCTTGCAGTATGATAGTCGTCTCTCCAGAACTAAAATGAATGTGTGTGTCTCACGTCGACATCTCTCTACTAAAGCCGTTATTAGATGAGGGTAAAACGTAATCTTATCACACATATATACACATAAAACCCAAACTCATTTAACATACTTACAACACGCATGTCTAATGGGCAAAGATACCAACAATAGCCATCTGGTTTTCTCACACGCAAGGTGTTATCAATATTACCTGCCCATACATCTTCAGATTGATGACATAACTGTAATGACAACAGATGATCATCAATCAGGCCTGGTGTTGTAATCAGATCCATCCTGTAATAGGAAACAAACAAAAATATATTAGTGTATATAGACAACATACAGTAAACAAAATAATCCAAAACTGACAACAATCTCACACGACGAAGCCCGGGCGCAACCAGCAGCCACCTATTACAATTTAAACAAATTGTAAAAATATTATAAAAAATAATCCGATACTATTATTCTTACCCCTAAATATTGTAAATCTGATGAGATCAGCAATTTCTCGTTCAAATATACGCAAAAAAGAAAAATAAAAATGGAGCAAAGATGGTACTAAAATGGAGGAAGAATGAAGGTTGAAGAGGAGGAAAATGGTGGACGAGAAGTCTCGGTTGGCCGTGGAAGGAAGGTGGAAAGTCTTGGATGGAGAGATGCCAACCAGTTATAATACATTAGACACGATAGCTAGGTTGGCGTGACCATTATCTTAAATGGTAATGCCAACGGAGTTGGCATGTCTATGATTTTAAAAGGAACACACCAACTTGTTTGGTGTGTCCACTGTTTTTACATGGACACACCAACTGGGTTGGTGTATCCATTGTTTTTATTAAACACACCAAGTGGGTTGGCATGTCCATTATAAAAACGACAGGCGTCTAAGGTTACTTCAATAAATGATGCCATTTTAGGTTATTTTGTTAATTTTTTTTTTTTTTTTGTAATTTAGGTTATTTAATTAAAAACCCCTTGATACAATGATATAAACATGTATTCTTAATACTTTCTTTCTAAATAATATAGATTCAACTTTAACACTTACGCACCGTTCGATACATTGATAAATATGAGATGTGTCATAATTTTTAATTACACATCTCTCACTTTCCAATCTAATATATTGTACCAAATGCTGCTTTGTGGGGGCATCGTCACCTTAATCCCTAGTTATACATTTAATTAAGTAAATCACATATCTTTACTTATCCGGATTAAGATACTAGTACTACTGATCTAGAGTTTTTCACTATGTCTTTTGCTTACATAGTTCATATACATCACATCTTGTAAACTTCCTGTAATTCATGCATTTGCAATACTCCTCTCTAGTTATTCCTGTACATATCCCCTGTACATACCTCAAAACACAATAGGTACATATTTCAATTGGCCAAATATGTCATCACATATTTCATTCAACATCCTGTTATAACGGGACCGATATAATATGCCTCTCAGCTCAATATGTCAGTGGCACAGCCTTCACGTCCCATATTAGCAGCACATATCATATAATCGTTCTCACGTTATAATAGCCAAAGCATATGCCCAACAATGACATACATCTCATATACAACATGCCCAACTGTGGCATACTCAGTATGGCATCAACTATATGCCCCAATCACATCGTGCCTCACAACACCAATCACATGCCTCAACAGCATGAATATACAACATATTCATTCATCACCCTGTTATAATGAAAGCACATATGATATTGCTTTTCCGTTCAATATGTCAGTGGAACCGCCTCACATCTTTATATTAGCAGCATATATCATATACTCAGCTTACAGGTTATAGCAGTCCAATCTCATGTCTCAACAGTATATAGATCATCATCACATATGATATTCACAACCGTTTCATATGTCAACAATATATATTCTCACATACATTTATCATAAATGTAACATCGATACTCGTATGTTAACTCATACATGTTGTGTTGTACAACATATATAAAGTGTAGGCGTCAATGAGTAACCACCTCTCTATCCTATCCCCTTTGATGATTCTACATGAATACCAACAATATACCCTTTGATGATTCTACA
Source organism: Haberlea rhodopensis (assembly GCA_907163345.1). Classification (NCBI taxonomy): domain Eukaryota; kingdom Viridiplantae; phylum Streptophyta; class Magnoliopsida; order Lamiales; family Gesneriaceae; genus Haberlea; species Haberlea rhodopensis. The sequence continues at coordinate 23,443 of CAJQUN010001841.1, forward strand.
TGAATACCAACAATATACCATGTTAAAATAGGCTTCACCATCAAACTTTCCACAAAATATAACAATTTCAACAAATTCATCATAGCGATCGATATGTAGTTGCTAGCGATCGATCGTTTCAATTTTTATAACCCTAGGGATCGATCGGTACTTGTTAGTGATCGATCGGTACTTGTTAGCGATCGATCGCTAACAACTTTCACTTCGAGCGATCGATCGTTACACTTCTAGCCGATCGATAGCGACCGATCGCTATGCTCTGTAAAATTCAGAACATGGCGATTTTGATGTCTATCCTCAGGGTACATCTCCTACAACTTCAACATCAACATTACAACTTGATAAATGCATACTCTATCATTAGATGAACATGTTTCCATCATATTACATCTCAAGTTTTGACATTATAACTCATATCAAATCAAGAACTACCATGCTTCACTCCAACTCATCATTACATCAACATAAAACAAGTATACAAAGCACATAATCCTTACCAAGAAGCTATGAATTCACTTCATATAACTTTCTCTTTGATTTCCAAGTTGATATCCAAGAAAAGAAGCAAGAACAAGTAAGGAGATAAAGATGAGCTTGTGTCGAGATTTGCTAGGTGTTTGAGGTGTATTATGTGAGTTCATTAGCTAAGTTTACCTCATATAGCCTCATCCCCACATAATTCAAATGAAAACTCAAAGTCAAATGCAAATTCAAGTGAACTTACTCTCAAATACATGGGACATACATAGCAACATAGTATCCCACTATACACCTCATACATCATGTCAACTTGTCCTTTATTTCTTGGCCATGATACAACAAGAAATGTACCAATTCTCATTCAATTCCAAGTCACATGCATATATCTTTGTTCTTCCATTAGGTGTGGTTCATACTCTTTTCTACAACACAAACCATGTCAAGTGTGCTTCATGTAGTCTAACATGTATTACACCAAGTCTAGTAATAACATACAATTGGTCTTATTTCATGCCATTTCATAATATACTTGATTTATTACACATGAACATCATTTCATTGTTTCCAATTATGTTTCATTCATTGCAACATAACAATTAGTCATTTTCTTTCATTTTATCATTCATACTCGGTTCATTATACCATAATTATCTCATAATTATCCAATAACCAAATAAAACATATATGAATCATATATGGCATTACAATTCTCCCATAATAATAGAATTTTGTCCTCGAAATTAAATCATGTAAGTAACAAAATCACAACAATACTCACATTATTTAGGCATATATGCAATCCAACTACACTACATATATACAATTCAAAACAACAACTTACCAGCTTTGCAATTTATCAGCATTGCAATAAACATATTAAATATGAACATACTAGAAACAAGCTCCGAATATTAGCGCATCTCATATACTTACTCTGTTGAGCACATCATCATTTCCCCATTGTCATTATCGCACTAACTTGATTGCATAAGGACCACTATACTTGGTAAATGACAGTCTACTCCCGTCAAGATCCGAAAATTTCGTGTCATACACATACACTACATATGTATCTCCTTGTATAGTCGAAGTCATACATCTCTCATAAAACCACAGGACAAATACTAATCACTGAAAGTTGTAATTCCAATAGTAGGCCAGAGTATTAACACATAGTACTACAGACGATGGTCCATATATCTGAAAGTTCTCTCATACGAGTGTCATACTTGTTCTTCTTTAACCAAGGTGAACAATCTACCAAATTGGACCAGAGCCTTTCACAAAACAATGTGCCATACGTCATGAAACAACAAGGAATAGACATGAAATTGCCACTGTGTAGATATATTTAAACTCCCAGTGCTCATACAATCCTACTCAACAACAGTCCGAGACAAGAATGAGTGACATCCGTGACCATACACCACCATCGTACATAGTGTCATCGATATGTCATAACTTTGACTATTCATTGCATTTGATTGGTGCACATATGTACTCAATATGCCATACAAACCATTTCATTGTATACCAATACATGGTATCGAGGTATAGATACATCATAAACAAAACAACAATTCTGAGGATTTCACCCTCACATTAATCTCGTCTATACAGAGATACTCCCAAACCAATTGATCTCATCAAAGACACGTAATGCATTGCTTTCACACTAATATCTCATCGAAGCAAATGTGCACAGAGCTATCACTGCTATAACATCTCACCACTTTGCGCTGTATAATGCAATTACACAATGTGTCAAACTAAACATGTAAGGACCCCGTTCCCTTAACCCACTATTAGTGTATTAGCCCATGTATTTAGTGCATACAATCATGTAGTCAGGGGGAAAAACCATATGCTACCATAGCATAATATACCAACAATAAAATTTCTTGCATTATTCCATGTAATGACCAATTTCCCTCAACCAAGTCCACTTACATAGCATGCACCCTTATAATACACTAACATGTTCTCAATTCATTTTGCAATTCCTTAATTAATTGCATGCAACACATGAATGAAAAGATAAAGGCCATTGCATATTTATACAACCATATACACATATAGTAGTACTCACATGCGAGCATCGAATGAGTGTATGTGTATCTAATGTATAAAATACCATACTCAATACCGGCATCGGTACCTCGATCCTGGAAGTACCTTCAATCCATAGCTTGATCTCAACCCCGGAGCTACCGATGTACCTGTTCCACCTGCTCCAACAGAGACAGCCCCCACACGGGGTGAGCATACTAATACCACCATTCCAATAATCACAATATCAAAGTTCATAATTACAGAATGTAAAGCCATGAATTTTAAAAGATAATCCCTGAATGGTATCATCCTCATACGGGATCCCCTGTGCTGTTCATGTTCTCAAAATCCCATCAAATTCCCAAAAGCCAGTTGATCATTTCATTGATTAACTAAATCCGTTCACTAATTGCCAATTTCCATAATTAATAAAATCCAATCATTTACAATGTTTATATATATCACATGTATCTAAACAATAGTTCCACAATCCCATTTCATCACTTGCTCAGTAGCAGCGGCGTTCATAACTGATGTTCGCTCCATAGCGACAACATCTCAATCGTTGCTCGCTCCATAGCGGCACCATATAGTTCAACATATCCATTTATCGTAATTACAATATACCATGCATTCAACAATTGCGCTAAGATATAAGGTTATGCTCGTACGTTATACATACATTATAATTCCATAGCCGAATCAAACCTTGCCTTAGTCCCGTGACCCGATGAATTATGTGCTAAACACAATTAATAATTCACAATTAATTACAAACATGCAACCATGTGCCCAAGCACGTTCACAACCTCCAAGTATATCGTCAATCCATGACGATTAACCATTTAAAAGATCTCGGACGAAGCATGCATCGATTCCATAACATCAACACAATATATACCACAAAACAGAGCATCTCGATCGATCGGCCAATGTGCTCGATCGATCGAGAGCTCCAGCAAAAACATGCCCAAAAATCTTCCTTGCTCGATCGATCGACCGACCGTCTCGATCGATCGGCAACTTTGCTCGATCGATCGAGCGTACTGTTCATCGTCGTCCAATTTTACAAATTACGCGTGATCGATCGGCGAGCCATGCAACAGCCCAAAAATGGTGTTTTATGGTTTAAAACCCACAAATAAACAAACCCAACACCCATTTTACCATTATTCCTCAACATAAACACCATAAAACTCCTTAAACATTCCAACCCAAAAATCTTTAAAATTCAAAAACTCAAACCCATCCCAAATCCTAACCAAAATCCACAATACTACTATCGAATCGAATATAAATGCGAGGAGAAGAATAATACCTAATTATCTTCGAGAAATTTGGCTCCCAAGTCGAGCCTCCAACGATTTCCCTCCAAGGGAGAAAAGAGGGGAAAAGGAGGGGTTGGGAGAGAGAGAGAGAGAGAGAGGAGAGAATTTGAGTCCCTGAACACCGAGTCCACTTGGTATATATAGTACCAAGGCTCAAAAATCCCGAGTCCTCCACAAATACATCATGACTCATTAAAAATCATATGTGTTCAATAATTATCTCTCAATCTCAATTTTCATTACTAGCACCAATTCAAAGCACCCAGACCCCAGATCCCACCAAAAACACAATTCCAAGGTTTTTCACCACGATAAGAATACAATCTCAACCCTTGGATCCAACAACCCCAAATACCGGATTTAAAATCCTCAAGAGTCCCAACACCGCAATTAACTCATAATTACCATAATTAAAATCCATTAAGAATCATTACCACTCCGGGATTAACACCATTAATTTTCGAACATCACAATTATCCCCCACTAATAAAATTTCGTCCTCGAAATTTGCACAGGAGTACCACACATACTGCCAAGACCACATAATCCAATCCAAATCAGCATCGTCGAATCATGAACACATCATGAACAACACACCAACTGGGAGAACACCGACCTCGCACCAATCTCTGGAATGGAGTAAAACTTCCCAAACCATTACAATCTCAAAAAGACGTCAGCATGCCTCGATGCTAACCACCCAAAAGCAGACAGTCGACCGTAACTGCTAGCTATTCGAATCGTCCTTGATTCCAACGTAGATATCACTTCCATGATATCTCCACCGCTTAGACTACGGTGACCAAGGAAACCACTAGTATACAACAGTATAAACACACTAAACCCAGTTTCCGCTCTCCAAATCAATCTCCATCAAAGGAGTAGTTGCACCACTTTGCAACCCGGATCGGGCAACTCACGGCCACCGATCAACACAAAACACATCTCCACAGATATCAACATATGTGTGTTCCAAGAAGTATCCCGGAACCAATAAATACACAACTGATTCAGAATAGTGCATCATTGCTCCTATTACCAAATCGAAATCCGTATACACAATGTATACTCATTCTAACGATGCTCTATACTAATACCATAGTACTCCACATGCTCGAGCATCTCCCCAGAGACGTCTCATCGTACGTCTCACCGAATAAAATAGAAAGCCATTATCCAGTCCAACACCAGTAATGTTTACCATGGCTGATTCACAATCAACCCTCGACCAATACCAGCTGTCTCCATGATAGTATGTTCCAAATATCTCCAAGAGATACAATCAATATAGTAGTGACACCCCCACTAACTATATCCCACAATTTCGATTGCGTCCCCCATTGCATTCCACATGTAAGGATTCTCAACCAGAGCTAACAATGACTTGTTGACACTCACGTTGGTACTCCCAACAAAATTGAGTTGTCCCAGTACAAGTTCCTCAAAACATTTAACGTTACGTCCCCGTGGGGTATTCCCTGCCTCAAACCTCATGCAACATAGTGACTACACGAGTCCACCATAAACCCTCATCGTATCATCATATGATTCATCAAACTCGGTTCCAACGAGCAGTATAATGGCTACAACAAGCTCACTATAGCACTGCAATAATACCTGGCTAGTAGATCGCTGCCTCCTTAGGTTTATACCAAACCTACCAACGTATCATACGTTCCACCCCGGTATACCATACCGTACCATCATAGAGTACTGGATCATCACCCAATATTTCTCTAACGCCAATGCACAACGGACATCCCGGTGTCCTTACTCAACCACAATGCAATCCTAATCCATTAGGACTTATTCCACACCTTCATGTGCGGGTGTGGCATGTCCACCATACGTCACATCGGTATATGCAAGTAGTTTCCTCAATAACTACTCCTACCACTAGTCACTTGGCCATAGCCATCCCAACGACTATACCCAAAGGTACCACTACTCGTAACATATTTACCTCAAATACGTGTTGCGGTACACTTACCTGTACGGCGCATCCATTTATTCATCGAGCAAACCTGCTTGGCATAATGGTCTTGTCAACCGGTGATGCAGACACCACCTTGTGCCCACCATCAGCACTCCAACCATACGACTAAATACATATACCTAAATGTATTATTCATCGTAACGACGTCACACGTCTACATAGAACATCCACTATGTCATCGTCATCTTGTGACGGTACTTGTCAACACATGACATCCACAATATTATCGTCAACCTGTGACGGTACATATCAATATATGACATCCATAATATCATCGTCAACATGTGACGGTACATGTCAATACACGACATCCATAATATCATCGTCAACCCGTGACGGTACATGTCAACACATGACATCCACAATATCATCGTCAACCTGTGACGGTACATGTCAATACATGACATCCATAATATCATCGTCAACCCTTGACGGTACATGTCAACACATGACATCCACAATATCATCGTCAAACCGTGACGGTACATGTCAATGCATGACATCCACAATAATGCTAACAAAATTGCAATATACCATAACTCATCGCTAACAAGATAGCGGCATACATGTATTCATTGCCCAATGCGGTACGCAATCAGCACCCATCGCTCGAAGGCGGCACAATCCCTTGCCACATACATATCGGCATAACCCATCGCTATATAATCAGCGGCGTGAACCCTCGCTATATAATCAGCGGCATGAAACATCGCTATAAAAAATCACGGAATGAACCCTCGCTATATAATCAGTGGCATGAAACATCGCTATATAAAATCAGTGGAATGGACCCTCACTATAGAATCAGCGGAATAGACCCTCGCTATAGAATTAGCGGAATAGACCATCGCTATAGAATCAGCGGCATAAACCATCGCTATATATATCCGGCATCATGAACCATAGCCATAGAATTAGCGGCATGAATCATCGCTATATATATCCGACGGCATGAACCATCGCCATAGAATTAGCGGAATGTACCATCGCTATATATACCCGACGACATGAAACATTGCCATAGAATTAGCGGAATGAACCATCGCTATATATATATCCGGTGGCATGAAGCATCGGCATATAACCAGCGGCATGATATCCCTCGCTATAATATGATAGCGGCGTGTTCTTCGCTTCTACATATTAGCGGCAAATATCCTTCACCACTATATGATATCCCTCGCTTTGACATACCAGCGGCATAATATCCCTCGCTATAAGATGACAGCGGCGTGTTCTCCGCTTCTACATATTAGCGACAAATATTCTTCATCGCTACGGTATGGCAGCGACATTAATACCCCTAGCTATAATATGACAGAGTGTTCTTCGGTTTTACCTACTAGCGGTAAGTATTCTATCACATAATACCCTTCGCTTCGACATACCAGCGGATATCCCTCGCTATAATATGACAGCGGCGTGTTCTTCGCTTCTACATATTAGCGGCAAATATTCTTCATCGCTACGGTATGACAACGGCATTAATACCCTCGCTATAATATGACAGTGGCGTGTTCTTCGCTTTTACATACTAGCGGCAAGTATTCTATCGTATAATACCCATCGCTTCGACATATCAGTGGCATAATATCCCTCGCTATAATATGACAGCGGCGTGTTCTTAAATTTTACATACTAGCGGCAAATATTCTCCATCGCTATGATATGACAGCGGCAAGTATTCTCCTTGATATCTCATCATACCTTTATCAATACAAATATATCAATATGCGCAGTTAATGCCACAGTTTACAAATCCTACTACGTTATATCGGTGGCTCAATGATATCCATCGCTTCGACATATCATCGATCCTTGCAACGATATGACAGCGGCAAATATCCTGATACATCGCTAGTCGATATACCTGTAGCAGTACCAAAATTGCAATACCTTTGCAAGCACAATAACTCATGTGTAACTGCACATACATGTATCCATAATCATAAAGTAATCATATCAGATTATGCCATTGCCTGCTGTTGCAAAAATCCTTTACCGCAAGCGTACGGTAGTCAAGTTTTAGTATAAAAAGATGTCGAACCCACAGAAATTGAATAAATAGTTAAATCTAAGTACTGAATTAAAATAATCTTTGCTTTATTTAGAGAATCGAATAGTTGAGTGTTATGCGAGTAATAAAAACCAATTAACTAACGATGATCAAATACTGAGTTGAAAAGAAATCAATTGGAGACGAATCTAGGAGTATGATTTCACTTGTTCATCCACTACACTTATCATTCATTGATTTCCATGTTATGGATTTCCTAGTTTACTAGCCGAGAATTCTTATTTATTTCTACTCCCTCTCTCGAGTGTTAAGCAGAAGTAATCATCTAACATCAATCTTGATATCCCTATCTAAGATCAATTATCAAACAATTGTAAAAGCGCAGTTATTCCTTTAACGACTTCTATGGAGTTATAGGCCTCTCGAACAATATAACTACCACGATATGAATTCCTTCTTTCCTATTCACAACCCCCTCTCCCGAGTGATAGATCAAAAATATAACATCATTCAATCCATGGCCAGTATATTAAAAGCATTAAGAACAGGAAAACATAAATAAACCATACGGAAATCCAATTACTTCAATCAATTCATAATAAGAGTAGTTTCAAAACAAGCTACATCGTCTCCTAGAAAATAAAATTAGCTCATGCTAGAATTAATTAAACACATAGACATGTTTAAATAACCCATAAAACTGTTAAAAGTTTAGAGATACAAAACAAATTGGACGCTATTCTTTGATCTCTGATGAACGCCGCCGTCTCGTGATGAAATCTCTATTTTTTGCTCCGAGCCGTCGTCGTTATTTTTCTTCTTCCTTCAACCCTAGCCTCCTTCTCACTATTCCTCAATGTCTAAGTATGAATGAAATCTTGTGCCTTGATCAATCCCCCTTTAAAATCCCATGCATCAAATAAGGAAAGCAGTCCAAAATTTCCAAAATTCATTAGGCGTAATGACGCCTCCAAACTGGCGTAACTACGCCTGTCGATGTGTCAAAAAGTGTGGCTTCCCGCGTGACTGGCGTAATTACGCCTTCAAAGTGGCGTCTTTACGCCTGAAAAAAATCACAAAGCCGTAGCTTAGGCGTAGTTACGCCCAAATGAGGCGTAGTTACGCCTCATGAAATCCTTCAAAAATCTGATTTGCCGTGGCTTAGGCGTCTTTACGCCTGAATCAGGCGTAATTACACCTGATGCTTTGATGGAAAGTGTAGATTTTTGACTTCAATTCATCCTTTCTTTCCGCCATTTGCACCCTTTTAGTTTACAAAACATGTAATTACCTGGATTCCTGCAAAACAACACAGAACAAAACCAAAAGCGTAATTCTGATTGAAAATTAGCACTAAACCATGCAAAATAAGAAGAAATATAAGTGTATAAAATACACTTATCACCTGCTCCATTATCTATCATTTCATGTCCTCAGACATCATATCCAGTTTCTCATTCCCTGATTTTCCTACAAAATCAGATTCCTTAGCACTTATTACATCCAGGGCCAAACATTACCATTAATGTCATCCCATCGTATTCCATACGATCCCTGCAACCACCATGGTTAGCAATAACATATTCCCTTTACAATCCCATATCATAAACGCACATAAGCAAAATAGTTGTGTCACACAGCACTAACTACCATCATGCATATATAGGTGCCACCCGTTTCCATCAACATGTTCCTAGGCCCTCAACAGCTCCAAAGAGCAAACCACTGCTCTGATACCACTAATGTAAGGACCCTGTACCCTTAACCTGCTATTAGTGTATTAACCCATACATTTAGTGCATACAATCATGTAGTCCGGGGGAAAACCACATGCTACTATAGCATAATATACCAACAATAAAATTTCTTGCATTATTTCATGTAATGTCCAATTTCCCTCAACCAAGTCCACTTACATAGCATGCACTCTTATAATACACTAACATGTTCTCAGTTCATTTTGCAATTTCTTAATTAATTGCATGCAACACATGAATGAAAAGAGAAAGGCTCTTGCCTATTTATACAACCATATACACATATAGTAGTACTCATATGCTAGCATCGAATGAGTGTATGTGTATCTAATGTATAAAATACCCTACTCAATATCGACACCGGTATCTCGATCCTAGAAGTACCTCCAATCCATAGCTTGATCTCACCCCGGGAGCTACCGTTGTACCTGTTCCACCTGCCCCAACAGAGACAGCCCCCACAATGGGTGACCATACCAATACCACCATTCCAATAATCACAATATCACAGTGTTATGATCGGGCTGGAGTGTTTAGAGGGGGGGGGGGGGGTGAATGAACACTCCTTTTAAAAATTAATCCTTGTTGATTTCTCTCAGCTTAGTGATTGAAATCTGGTTCTTAATCAACCTTTGAGTAGAACAGACCACTGAATATGAGAGTGCGGAAACGGTCTGTTCTTGACTAGTAAGAACAGTTTGATGGCTTAATGAGTGTAACGCAATACAGAATATAAAAAGATAGGATGTGTTTCTGGAAGTTCGATGGAGAATCCTTCTACGTTTCCCCTTCTTCCAATTAAGGAAGGATTCACTAGAAGACTTTGAGTAATACAACCACTTGTACAACCCCGATTCAGCTGGATTTATCCCACTACCAGGCTGAAACTCGTAGTCTCTCGATCTGTTCAGCACAAACTGTCTAACAGTTACAATTGAATCTCACTCTTCTATCTTAGTACAAATACAAAAGACAGAATGATTTTATCTATGCACACGATGATCCTATGATGATCAAATATTACAATAGGCTGTGCTTATGAGAACTTTGAGCAGACGGTAAGGTGAATATCTTTCAATAAAGGTTCTGCTCAAGAATGTCTTGACTTGTAAGCTTGTGCTGTTTTTGTTTCTTGATTTATCAGTCGTCTATCTTCGAGTACTCTAGTTGCATTCTTATATAGTCGTTTATACCAACAACATTATTTCCTTTTCTGTGCAACTCTTGACTCTGTTCATTCTCTGTACAAGCTTCAGTCTTCTTCTTTTAGGCACTTTCCCTTCTGGTCTGTGCTTTCGGCGTTTGTCAGTAGACTCACCTTTGTCTACTTACCCTTTTAAGGTAATCTTCAGTCCTTGGTCTTTTTCAGCATTAATTGCATCATTAAATGCTTCAATAAATAGCCGTTAATGATTCGGACTGAAGAACGAAGCTTATCTAACTTTGTCTGCTCTGATCTGATCTTTATTGAGCTGATCTGTGCTTCGATTTGGTCAGACTGGTTTGCATCGATCCGTTTTGATTTTGTGATAGACCATATCGGTCTGATCTGCTTTGACATAGTTTCATGGCTCGATCGGTCTGATCTGTTTTGTCATCTTTAAAATCCGGAACTAACAAATTCTCACTTTTTGATGATGACAAAACCTAGCTTCTATGTCCTCTTATAAAGTCTTTTAAATTCTTCGAAGAGTATTCTTGCAGATCAATTAAATCTTCTCTTTCAAATAAATGAACACTGTAAGTTGTAGTTCAGATCGATTAAGTCGTTTTGTTCAAAATAAATGAACTATTCAAAATAAATGAATAAGACTTAGATAAGCGATTGGAAGACTCTGATTTTATTGATAAGTCTGATGAATGCATTGACATGTCAGACTCATACAGACATCTACTTCTTCGGTGAGGACTGCTGAGCTGGCTTGAAATCCTTCTTCTTTTCCCCTTTTTTGTCAGCAGCAATCTCCTGAAGGAAATCTACGATCTGCGTGAGCTGAGCGCAAATAGCAAGGAGGGATTTAGCGACGGAAGTCCTAACTTCAGTAGCCAGCTCGATCTGTTCTTTTCTCAGGTTGTTCTTGTAGGAAGCTTGCTGAGAGAACAAGTCATTCAGTCCACGCTGAATACCACTTATGCTAGCCGTCATCTTGTCTCTGAAGGATTCAAAGTCCAAATGTGTAGACCTTTGACTTTGATGAACTTCTCTTACTCGTTGAGAGAGAAAGAGACAGTTGTCAGAGAGATGTTGAAGAGACTTGGCGAGAGATGAGGCTTCATCAGTGAGATGGTCTGGAGAGTGATCAGAAGGTGACGCAGTCAGATCAACTTCTGCCGCAACTGGTACGAGTGTAGAAACAACAGATTGGCGTATATCGGATTGGATCAATGTAACTAAATCCGTAGAAAATTCTTGCATAAACGCCAAATCTGCAACAGACTAATCTGGAGGAGTGATATGTCTAGTAGGCTCCTCAACATGTATAGCTGCAACAATTGTTTACACCACTAGATCCGGATTGACGGAATCTGGCGAGACAACTGTTGGAGGTGCGTCTAATGGACTAGTCTGAATATGGGAGACTGAGGATGCCAGAGGAATGGAAGTCGTTGGAGAATCCAGCAAGACATCCATTGCTTCAGTCTCTGCAGCAGTCGGAGCATTGGTCAGTGGCTGCTCCGCTGTTTCAGAAATAAGTGGCTCAGAGAGTGGTTTTGCCACAGTCTTGCTTGCAGTGGGGTGATCTGGGCTGGGAACGGGCGTGGATATGTTGAGCTACTGTCGTTGAAAGCGAACAGCCATGTGGAGAGTGTGAATGTCCATCTACAGCTGAGCAATGACAGCACCGTCATCCTTGGCAGTCGGGCTGGTGGCATCAAAATTCGCCTTTTTGGCTTTGATAAGCAAATTTGCCAGCCTTAGCCTGTGATTAGCCCTGAACAACTCCTTGCGATGAACTGCAATCCGCACGTCATCAGTTTCTGTCCCTTTCAGGACTTCTTGTTCCATTTTGTGGAGCCGCTTGAGCTTGCCGAAGAACAGACCAAAGTGGTTGACCGTTCTGTATTCGACCCATTCATCGAATACTACAGTAAGCTTATTCACTTTGTCTTCTACATCTTCCATGGCAATGTCAATTGCAGTTTGAGCGGTGAACTTTGGTTTGGAAGAGACAGGCTCAGCTAGGACATCTTTCCCTTTTCCAATGGTAGACGATGGCTTAATCCCTGATTGGGTGTGGTCCCCCAATTCTTTTATAACAATTCCCTTTACCACAGGGATAGTGGAGGGGATGCGTATGGTGACCCTGGGTGCAGTGATTGGAGCTTTGGACGGTTGAGTTTTAGAAGGTTGCGGTGGAGCTTGGGTTGCAGGGGTGGCTTTTGTTGAGGGTAAGATGGATATGGGTCTGGGATTTAAGGTCGACAGTGGCTTGGTGATCTAGGTTCGTGGATTCTTTGGAAGATGTTTGGCTGTGGATGAAGTAGTAGAAGCAGACTGAGTTTCGTCTGAGTCAGTCTGGACTGTCAGTTTGCGCTTGACTCTTGTCTTTCTTGCAGCAGCCTGTTCCTTCCAATTTCGATCTTCACAGCCACCAGATCAGAAGAAGTTGGTGGATCACCTTTTGACTTGAGCAATGCCAGTCCCTTGGGGTTAAGAATCTTGAAGGGATTGAGTGCTGATGGCTTCCCCAACTCGATGTCCAGTGTCTCCAAAAGCTTGCTGAGAGGAACAGTGAAGCAGACAGCCTGCTTGGCTGCAATGACTGTTTCCAGTAGAACTCGAAACAATATAGCGGACCAGTTCATCTTCATTCCGGAATGAATAGCAGCCATGTCCCTGAATTTCTCCGAGGTGACTGCATCATAGCTTCCAGCTTTGCCCAGCAGTGGCTTGCCAACGATATCACATAAGACTTGAAAATGGAACAACATTTCTTTCTTCTTGAAAGATGGCTGCAGATTCTGGCCAAAGATTGATACTCTGCCCTGAAAACTTTCAAGGGTGGCCTGAGGATGTGACCAAAATTGGACAGTCCGGTGGTAGGAAGGCCAAATGTCTTTGACAACATTGTCTGCGAAATGTCGATAGATTTGCCCTTGACGAAAGTAGAAATGAACGTCTTGTGAGAAACATCATTGGCAAACAGCTCTCTAATATCCGACTCGTAAACCACCGTTCCACATTCCAGAAAATTCCTTAACCCTGAGGATTCCAATGATTTGAACATGGATACCATTTCTGGATCTTCAGCCCTGTAAATTGCATCAAACTCAACAGATAGAGAGTTGTGAGTGATAATTGCCATTTGAGTAAGTATTGAGAATGTAGAGAAGATCGAAGGATTTGGAAGATATAAACAGACAACGGTAATTTGTAAAAAGTGAAACCTAAGTGAGATGTACAACCTAATAAATAGGAGATATAAGACACGTGTCTGTATCTCGATGACTGATATTTGAATAATTCAAATTTAACGGACAAGATGAGAGAATAGTAAGGCGGTTAAATTTTCGATCAGTCCGGGCTGTTAAAAAGTATTACTATGTTAAAGACTGGTCGTGTTTTTGAACAAACATATAATATCAGATTGACAGAGATCGGTCTGAAAGTCCGGACCGGTCTGTATCTTTCTGACTATTGCATTATCGATATGTGCTAACACTAATTCTTTAAAACAGAATTAAGCAAATGCCTAACATATTAAGATAAGTCTATTAAACCAAGAATTTGACGCAAATAATTAAACTTAGCCTCAGGGAGTGGTTTAGTGAAGATGTCTGCTGCTTGCTGGTCTGTTGAAATATACTCGATCCGAATCTCCTTTTTGCCAACATGATCTCGAATAAAATGATGTCTGATATCAATATGCTTTGTTCGAGAGTGCAAGACTGGATTGTACGTTATAGTAATTGCACTTGTATTGTCACAGATGATCGGAGACTCAGCAGCTTGAATGCCATAGTCTCTGAGCTGATGTTGAACCCAGAGCATTTGAGCGCAACAGCTTCCAGCAGCAATATATTCTGCCTTAGCTGTAGATGTGGCAATGGATGTTTGCTTCTTGCTAAACCACGAGATCAATCTTTCACCTAGAAATTGACAAGTTCCACTGGTGCTCTTGCTATCGATCTTACACCCTGCATAGTCAGCGTCTGAATATCCAATTAAATTAAAATTTGGATCTTTGGGATACCAGAGACCAACGTTCTGAGATCCTTTTAGGTATTTAAGAATGCGCTTAGCGGCAATAAAGTGGGATTGCTTAGGATCTGACTGAAATCTAGCGCACATGCAGACTGAAAACATAATATCAGGTCGGCTCGCTGTAAGATATAATAGCGATCCGATCAGACCTCGATACATTGTTTACCTCAACTGCCGTTCCCCCTTCGTCTTTATCTAGCTTGATTGAAGGACTCATTGGAGTTGACGCAGTTGAACAAGTCTCCATTCCTAATCTTTTGAGTAGCTCTTTGGTATACTTGGTTTGATTGATGAAAATACCATTGCTGAGCTGTTTGACTTGGAGACCCAATTGTTGGATTTAGCGCTTACCGCTTTACCAATAACTATAGTTAAGGGTATTGGCACAACATCAATCTTTTCAACCATACACTGTCACAAGCGCCACGTGTTCGACCGATCACAAAGCAGAGACAATTGTTGAACCCCAACAATCCCTCTCCCAATAATTGCACTCTTTGCAACTCATGGGAATCGAACACGCAACCTGGCTCTGATACCAATTGTCAGGATCGATCTCGGGGGTGGGTTGCCATTCCACACCCGAGTTCAACCAACTTGAGCTTCAATAGCTCGTGTTCTTGAAATAATTACACCGAGAGATTATATCGAGTTCGGTTACAAAACCGAGCGGAAGACACTCGACATAACCCGCTCTAAAACCGATTAATCATTTGAAAGACATTTTAAAGATATGCAAGAAAGTAAATAAACAAGCATTTGTTTATGGAAGTTCGAAGGTGGTGTAATCCTTCTACGTCTCCCCTTCTTCCACCTCATGGAAGGATTCCACTAGAAGACTTTGATTTATACAATCCCGTTGTACAAACCCGATCCAATTGGGAATTCCCCATTCAACTAGAACTCCTAGCAACTCAACTATGTATGTTCTTTAATGTCTCACATACAAAGACCTCTCATCGGTTGTGATAAATCATCAACCGTTACAATGATATTCACTCATCTATTAAGCTCTCATATACAATGAATAGAGTGAATATATATGGCACAAATGATCTCAAACTAGATCTGAAATAGCAAGGTAAGTGGTGCCAAAGGTGTGGGGAGTGCTCTTCATTTAGCAACTTTTGTTTTTGAAGTTCCCCAATTGAATCCAAAGAGGGTTTGCTTTGGAAGGCTTGGATTGATCTTCAATCAGATGTTATTGAGCTTCCAAATCATGTATATATAGCCCCAAGTAATGACATATACATTAGACACAAGAATATGCCCGTTGGAAAAGGTTCTGCACCATTCTCGGGCTTGCAACGATCATATTCTGGTTTCTGGGCTCTTTGTATTTCGGACCGGACTGGCCGGATCAGCTTGGACAGATCAGTCTGGCTGAATCAGCTTGGACAGATCAGCTTGGGTAGATCAGTCTGGTCTGGACAGCTCAGTCTGGTCTGGATCAGTCTGGGCATATCAGTCTGGCCGGATCAGTCTGGACAATCAGCTTGATACAAAACAGACTGATAAACTTGCGCTTCTGATCTGTTGCTTGTGGCTCTTAATTCTTTGATTTATGGGCAATGTGATCTACATAAAAGTTGTAGCCATTTCTTTTAGCTTTCCATGGAATCAAGAATCGCTCAATTTTGAGTTTGTATGAGAGAGTTATGCTCAAAATACGAGGCGATGCTCCTGCTGTCTGTTTGCTGGATGCAACAGCACATGGCGTGACTTGCATAAGCTTTTTGGCCATCTTAAATTCCGATTCAGTCTTTGACTTTCAATGATGACTTGTAGATCTTTGTCTTAGCTTTCCAACCCATACTTAATAGTCGCGTTCCGATAAGCGAGCTAAGAGTTATGGCCAATAGACTGACAATTGCTTGCTGAAACAGCTTGTTGTTTTCTTCGCGGTACAGCTCGATCTTGCAGGCGTCTTTTCACCTTGATAACATTCGAACTAGCCAACCTGTTGTGAAATATGACTTTCCGTATTTTGAGTTGGTTGTTCAACATCTTTAGAAGCACGCCAATTCGATATCCGAGCTATGAGATATGATCGAAACAAGCCGCTCTGCCAGGATTTCAGTCTTGGTCCAGCTTGATATTTTCAAGCCACTTCTTTGTAATTCATCAAGCTTCTAATCATGATCTATGAACTTCACACTTGATGAATTATGTTAGCAACACAATAACAAGTTTTGTTAACATCAAAACCAAGATTATTCGGGTTCCCAAAACCCAACACAATGTATCGTGTAATAACATATGATGCAACTCAATATCTCATGTCATATCATCTCATGCAGTTCAATGTATCACATAATCACATATACTGCAGTTCAACATGTCATATAATCACGTAGGAGAATCAAATAATGACAAGTAAAATCATACCCCCCGGAACATCACAAGTCTTTGTCAGACATAATGATAAAACATGTTTTCTTCGTACCTATGACAATAACTAACTCTACCGAGTACTCCTCAATCAACCTCGGAATATAATAACCTGGTCAAGCAGTTCCAAGTGCAATATAATGTCACACACTAGCTTAAAACTCGACAACACATTATAAACTTAGACCCAATGCCGATTTCTACGTTTCGGCTCGTAATCATCCGATACTTAACCAAAACTCAAGGGTCTAGTATAGTTTAAAAGTTAACTTAACAATAAACATTCATCAGTTCAACTCATCTTCAAATTCATTCATATAGCCTATGAAAAATGGCCAAGAACAATCTGTTAGAAAAACAGGGGCACCATTTTTTCAATTGGCTCATTTTCGTAGAAAAATCTTATTAAATTTATAAAACGTCAAAATGACTTGATTCTAGTGCTCAAAGTTCAAAAACTCAACCGACTACATTTCATCTTTTATGATGTCAAGCTGGTTCATCCATTTAAAAGTAGTTTGGACACTAAAAACGTAACATTTAAAAAATATGTTTCCAACTTGAGCAGTGCTAATAAAATACCATAATGTTTTCGTTTTCAATTCAAATTGAGTGATTTTAGTGGCAAAGGATAGCCAACTCAAAGCACTACAACTCTTATTCTAGACATTTCAGGAATTTCAAGCCAAAAATGCCCAAGAATCCGAAGAACACGCTACATGGGTATTTCCGCCAGGGCTCAGATTATGCACTTTTGGTATAAAAATCATAACTCCTTCAATAAGTCCAAAATGAGTCCTCTTTTTTTAAAAAAAAAATCGAAGAGAATTCAAAAATCTACAACTTTTATATTCATCTCAACTTCAAAATCAGAACACATTTCTGTCAATAATCCAAAAAGCTTACTGCATGTGCATTATAATCACATGCAAGACTTAAAATGAGCACATATAGTAAAATGAGCATAACTCACTCATTTTAACTCTAAATTGCATGCATTTGTTTTTTTAAACGTATAAAATTCGAAGATCTATAACTTGTGTTATGAACACAAAGTCAGATTCGAACTCTAAGTAAATCTAAAAGTCGAACTCATCTACTGCATACAACAACACTTTCTGCAGAAACATTTGACAGCAACTTCCTTGTTCCAAGAACATGATTTTCGACTTAAAATCATAAAGCATGATGATAAAACTGATTATACCTTCCTTAGTTCTTCAAAATTGAGGTCCAAGACCACCCAAGCTGCTGACTAACAAGAAAACTTCACCATCCTTGCTCCAAACTAAAATCTTCTTGAAGGTATCCACTCTCCCATACCAAGAGTTCACTAATTCACCATTACATGTGAATTCTCATGGCTAAATTCTCTCAAAAATTTGGAGGAAATTTTCGAAAATGGGGGAGGAGGAGAGAGGATTTCTTGAAGATGGGGTGAGAAGATGAAAGAAATGTCTTGTCATTGCTTTTGAGTGTAATTTTCGATGGTTACTAGGTGTAAGGTTGAGTGGAATGGCAATGTGGTGCAAAGCTAGTGCCAAGTGGTGATCCCCACTAATATATCTTGCCACAATTTAATTTAAAAGAAGATGGGTTATTAAAAAAAGAGATGGCCGAAAAAATTAGGACATCAAAGTTGGAGGAAATTTTGTCCATTATTTTATTCCTTGTCTTACACATGTGACAAGTGATGCCATTTGATCATGATATAAATCTGATAAGTTTAAAGGGCTCAATTGAGAAATAAGTAGGGAAAATTACGGGTCGGTACACTTTCATGAAACATAATCTATCCTAGCCCAGCGAAAAATTAGTTGATCTAAGTCCATTCTTGGTTGAAATGACAATAATAACTCCATGTGGTCCATGTGGTCCACGCGGTCCAACCAATCTTTAATAAATTTGGATTCTTAGCCCCTAGAAAAATGTTTAAAGAACAAAATATGCCACAATGTACTATTCATCATCGTTTTTATCCTAATATTTACCAAACAGAAATATTATATGAACATGAGATCCTTCAGTTTCTGTCATCTCGAGATGAATCCAAGAGCATACTTTGCAAATGACTCACAGTTTATATAACGTTCGTCTAAATATAATTCAAAACCCGATTTGAAGATTCATGTTAAAAATAAATAAAAGGCCCAACATGCTTCCGTATTACAATAAAATTTTAACAAACTGAAATATACCATTTTGACCATAACGGCACCGGGTGAGGTGAGTCGCAACTTCCACCAGTCGGAAACTTACTGCCTCCAGACTATTTTACGAATGGCTCATCACCATCCAACCTCAGCTCACGGG
>CAJQUN010001842.1:0-42951 GCA_907163345.1 Haberlea rhodopensis
ATGCTCATCTTCTGAAACCTCCGAGGAGGAAAATGAGGTTGAACAACTGCTTCATGCTACTCAGGTAAGGAGCAATTGTTTTTAGATCCTTAGATTTCTCCTTGATTTCTCCCCTGACATAAAAACTCCAAATCTTTACCCAAGTGAGATTCCATACCTGTGGAGGATGTTGTATTAAAAACGATGAGACTTCTGGTTATTGCTTTGCATCCTTTCTATGATGAAAGAAACCTTCTGGTTACTGAGCCAAAATCTTTCACGAACTCCGGAAACCCAGGTTCCAAGTGGCACATATAGTCAATGGTTATTTGATGTTCACCATATTCACAGGGTAGTGGATCGAAAGTCGTGGTTGCCTTCAAATGGTTGTGAACTAGATCTGAGCATGGAAACTTGAAAGTGCTCACACTGACTCATATCTCTCTGAAAACTTCTCCAAGGTGAATATCAGCATAAATATTGGCATCCTCAGGGACTTTGTGTATCCTCACGAGAATGTAGTTTCCTGCCGTGGGAGCTTAAATATGACTCTTCTTTTTTCAGTATGAACCCAGCACAGGACAATTTCTTTTTTTAACCTCAGGACCATGCATGGAGGAAGAGATCTTGCAAATTATGAGAATACCTACTTTGACTTTGCTTCTGTAAGAGATCCACTTAAGGAGTATGCAGACAAGCTGTCAGGCCGTGCTGTGCTGAAATTTGGGAACGACCTTTCAAATGTACCTGGAGCTCCTGAGACTTGTATTGATACCATCAATCACCACAATATAGATAACACAGTGGATACGATTGTACAAAATATTACTGAATCGTTTAAATTTTTTTCACCTTTTCTTAAGAAAGAAAGTGATCCGCTACCAAATGTTTCTGTTTGTGGTTCCTGGGAGAGCTTGCTTGGTAGATTTGGCGATGTTGACAGATCCAATAGAGACCACAGGACAAGGTCGGTGGCTTCAAATGAGATGCCGGTGGGATTTTGTGATTAAAAAGTGCTTGTTGGATGAATTTACTCCAGTATCCTTGCATTTAGACTTTTTGGTGTGGATAAATGTGATAGAAATTTGAAATAGTTTCACCACTCAAAAAGCTACTATAAGACAAATCGATCCGCCTCTCTTTCAACAACATGCAATATGAACTGTTTGTCCAGCGGAAAGAGTCGCTTGATTTTCAGGATTTACCTTCTCCTAAGCTTGCTTTGGCCCTCTTCACCATCTTGCTGATTCAGACAACAAAAAGTGCAAATGTTATTTCTATATTTTTTACCATTTTCCCATATCATGCTCTTATAAGTAGTACAATTTTATGTTCTGATTCTACTCGTCTCATCAACTAAAGCTTTACCCTCTACAGTTATTGAGCTGTCTGAAAGAGAGACCTACCTGCTTATGTGTTTGATGTCTGATTTTCATGCAACATAAAGTGATTTTACACTCCATTTTTTAGAACATAATTTGTAAATAAATGATTGCAATATAAAGATTGGGCGTGTAGAAATCAGTACTCTTTATTCTTTTATCTGACTTTTACTTGACATAATAGATACCGATATCTAAGCAAGTTGACCATCAAGTTACTTGAAGAAGGATTTAAGTTGCAAGAACATTTGTTGGCGCTGCGGCGCTACCATTTCATGGAATTTGCAGATTGGGCTGACATGTTTATTGTGTCACTTTGGCATCGTGTATGTTCCTTTTCCGTTATGCAAC
Source organism: Haberlea rhodopensis (assembly GCA_907163345.1). NCBI lineage: Eukaryota > Viridiplantae > Streptophyta > Magnoliopsida > Lamiales > Gesneriaceae > Haberlea > Haberlea rhodopensis. The sequence goes on from CAJQUN010001842.1 coordinate 1,713, forward strand.
CAATTCTTAGAAATTGAGATTCCTTACTATTTACCTCCATCACATCAGAAATGGCATGTCAATGAAGCAGATAAGAGGATACCAGAGATTCAAGGGTTTTCTTGAACTGTCCGTTCGAAGGTCTTCATGTGAAGGAGACCCTAATAAAGATAGGCTCTATGTGTACCTAAAAGAAGAAGGAAATGCACATCTATCGGCTTCTACCAATGGTAACAATATGTTTTATAATGTCGTTTCTATGTTGTATTATGTATTCTCACATATCATTTGGCCTGCATGATAATGACTGGTTCTCCCTGTTTGTCCTATTATCTCTTGGTTGATTATCTTTCATTTTGCAGGAATCAACTCCTTTGATTTTTTGGGTCTCGGTTATCGAGTAGATTGGCCAATCAGTATCATTCTTACTCCTACCGCATTAAAAATATATTCTGAGATCTTTAACTTTCTAATGCAACTCAAGCTTGCTGTTTTCTCTCTAAGTGATGCTTGGTTGTCACTGAAGGTAACTGTCTCACACTCACCTATACTTTCTTAGCGTTAAATTTTCTGTCATGGAGACATGATATCACTTCCACTTCTCAGTAGGCTTGGTTCATGTGGAGCTTTTTTCACCAAAGGCTGAAACTTGTCTGGATTCTTTCTATCTTGTGTCATATTACTTTGGAAAAGGAAAGAAAGGGTTTCTGTGTCAACAGTTTGAAATTTAGTTTGTTATGCCTTACAAGTAAGAAACAAAATTGATGCTTTTGATTGTCCAACACACTTCGGTAAGGTTTTGATCTTTGAAGTATTGTTGAGTGAGTTAATTTAATTACTGTCGATAACAAGCTAAACAAATGCATTTACTGTTCTCCATCATGTGACCATGCATAGGGATGTGATGAGGTACAAGCACCTCATAGTTACCATGGGCTTGACTAGAGAGACGGAAAAACAATATTAATAGTCTTTGGAGCTTGTAAGCTTTTGAATTTGGTTTTCATATGCTAGTACCATCAGGTAGGGCTGTTAATGGGCTCGAGTCGAACCTGATTTTAATCTTTTAGATCTGAGCCCGAATTCTATATCATGAGATCCTTATTCTATCCAGATTGGGATGCTTCTTTCAATAGTATAACCATATTCGGATCAAAGAAAAATTAGATGTCCAAATAGAAGATCTGGGTCTGTAGCTGCTAGTGAAATTTGAAAAAAGATGTTTATGACTTTCCACTGTTGACCGGTGAGGATCCGGTGACAACAATATTTTTAGGCACTTGGAAGAACAAAAGAAAAGGAATGGATTAAGTCAGAAAAAGAAGTGTGAAAGAGAAAAAGAAAAGGCTCAATGGTAATTGCGAATGTAGTGTAAGCAGTAAGATTATAGATGTGATGTATTTGAACTGTTCTATTTTTATTAGGATGCCTAAATAAAACTATAAAAATGTAAATAACTGTAATGAAGTGGTTTAGAGGCTGCAACTTTCAGTTGAAAAAGCAAGTCAGCACAATGATATACACCAAATGGAGATGTTAATGGCAAAAATGCTGATTTATGCTCTGTTACGAGGAGTGATGTAATTAAAATTATAAAGGATCCAGTCTTTAATAGGACAATTACTCAGTTCTATATATGTGCCAGTGATGAAGTTGTTTAGAAATCTAGTTCACAATACGGTGGCTCATTTTTATTGTAGATGGCTCTGGACTCTGCATACATTTTTTGTGTTGTCGATATAAACTAGCAGGGAAGATAAGTTTTTTATCTTCTTTGTTGGTAGTATATTTTTCGCTTGAGTTCTTAGTTTCACTTGATTTCCCATACAGAGTTATCGTGTGGAACAACACAAAGGAGAAGTGCTCTGCTTTTCAATCTTAACTGATACCAGGTTCATTATTTTTTTTTAAAAAAATCCTTTCTTTGTGTTTGGAATAATGTTCTTGTTTTGTCTACTAAAGACAGAAAAAGTTGGGTCATGTTCCTGAATACTAATAATATAATATTCTTGGCTGAACAGAATGTTTCGGCTTCCTTTCCCAATAAATAACAGACCATTCTCCTTGGAAAGTGATCTTGGGTTGTTACATTCTGAATGGAATGCGTGTTCAAAAATGCATATCTTGGTCAGATAGCCACTAATCTACCGATTAAATGGCTGACATCTAGGAATGCTGGTGTCCTAAATGATATTAGTGATGGTTAAGGACAGAAAATTAGTCTTGGTTGTTGATTTCTTGCCTTGGATGGTTTAGAAAAAGATGAAATGGGGATTTTTATGGTTTCTATTTCTAATATTTTCTAATCTTTCTTGATTCACCTCGCGCCGCTTGGAAATTGATTTGCTATGAAAGATTACTTCTCTCTTTAATGTTGCCACTTCATGATGGTGATTCAGCTTGCTCATATGCTTCAACAGCTAAATGTTGGTGGTTCTGTTTTCTGATTGTTTGTTTCTTTTCTTACAGGCACAAGATAAATCATTTTGTATCTAGTTTGCAGCAATATGTGCAATCACAACTATCCCAAGTATCCTGGTGCAGGTTTCTACACTCGCTCAAGCACAAGGTTTGTATTCAATTTTAGATTTTTTATCACCAGGATCATTTCTTGTCTCTATTGAATGGCATAGCCTACTTGCTGAATGCTTTATTTGTAATTTATAGACGCCAATCAAGTTCTTGGTGGTATTTTTAGTGCCTCTCCTTATGCCGCCTATCATTTAGACAATTCTTTTTGAATTTGCATCTTTGGTAGGCAGTGTTGTTTCCATGAGTGATTCCTTCTCATTATATTTCCAGGTTGAAGATATGTTGGATCTGGAATCAATCCATATGCTATATTTGACTGAGTCACTGCACATGTAAGTTTAAACCCCTCTCACACACACGTGCGTGTGTGTGTGTGTGCCTCCACCATATTTCCCTCTCAAGCTCCCCAATTAGTTTACTATTGCTGGTAAAAGAAGCAAACAAAATATAAGAACATGCATGACGTAATGACGCAGTACAAATTTGAGTAGAAACTTATAATTTTTTTGTTGAAGGTTTTTTGGCTCACTTATATAAAATCAGTACACAAGAGGTTGGCCTAGTTAAAGCGAAAAGCTGTCTAACTGTGTTGCCAATGTCAAATTTCTGATTGATTTGATTTCTTTTCAGCCTGATATGTAGATTGGATAAAGTTTCAGGGTACATGTGCCTATTCTTTGGTCTTTGTTTTTACTGTTCTTTCTTCCAAATGGAGCCATATAAGGAAGACCATTTATTGTGCAAGTAAATTTTAACTATACATTATCCGTTAAACTCACTCATAGTCATGGAAGTGCGCATAGAATAGCATGAAATAGCCAAAAAATTTGAGTGGAATCTGAGTAACTGAATATTAAATTTCGATAATGTGGAAGCACTTGACACTTAACATATGGTTAATTTTCTTCCAGAATGAACATTTGTATTCGATCATGTTTCCATTGAACCGTCAACACCATTCGCAGATGTTTTTTATCCAATGAAACACAGTCTACTGCTGGAATTATCCAGAAAATATTGCAATGTGCAATGGATTATCGCTCCTGCTTGAGTGGGAGAATTTGGGAGGCCGGCTCTTATGATGAAAAATCGAGCAATAGATTTTCTGAAATTGATGTTTCACAGGTGATACTTTAAAAATTCTAATAATTTACATTGCCTAGATCCCATTGTTGTCATGCATAAAACAACAATTTATCAATCTTCCTATTAACGACTGACTATCATACCCTTTTTGCAGGTTCACTTCATCAGAAGAACATTCACCAAGAATCTGGAGGAGTTGCGCTTACTTTATCTCCAGTCACCTAAACACGGGGAATTCGGTATTTCTCATTTCTGGGATTATCTAAATTATAATGAGTATTACTCCGAGGCTATGGATAAACAAATAGGTCACTATATCTTTTAATCATAGAGCTACAGACCATGTGACCGTGGTATATCTCACTATCTCCGTATCTCATGTGTGCATGCCTGTGGAGATATGTTTATGACTGCATAATATCATAGTATAATGGTTTTAAAGCGTGTTTTGTTGTTCGGTCTTGGACCTTTGAACACGCATTTCCAATTGTCCAAATTTGATTTGGAAATATGGGTTCATATGAAAAGTGGACCTCATATATCCAAATCAAATTTGGATCTTTGGATGCAGGGTGATGGTAATGCCATCATGCTAGAGTCTCGACTCCCCATTTCATTGTATACACGTAAGACATGCACTTTTTATCAGTATATAGAATTCTTGCTTTGTGAATGTCAAATTATTGAAAAACAGGTGGGGGGAAGGAGTTATTTTTCAAAATGTTCACCGTATTACATTACATATCAACAAAAGTTAAGATGTATTTCCTTTATTGTCTCATTTAAATGAATATGATCTTTTAAAGACATTTGATTTATTTAAAAGATATAAGAACCATCTATATTATATGGTTATATTTAATTTGCCAAAAAAATAAAAATAAATAAATAAACACAATTTAAATTATATCAATTAGCCTGCTCTAATTCATTGAGTTACTTAGTTGTTTTGTTGTATTAAATTGCATCAATGCATGCAACTTGATCTAGCATTCAATCAAAACAAGACAAGATTTAGACTTATATATATTATGTTCCTAAAAATATAAATATACCTCTTGAATATCTACATCTATAATATTATATGTAAAGTACAAGTGACATTCATGGTAATAATGGTTATGGTTAAGTAAATTGGTTTTCTTATCCACCAAAAAATAAAATATGATAAATTAAAATTCAAAAATAATATTTAAATAATCATATCAACATAATTATATTATATATAAAAATTTATATACTTAATTTAAATTTTACAATAAAATTTAATATGGATATTAAGATATATTAAATAATCTCTATCCCCCTCCTCTATTTCATTCATTTTACTTTTATTGGATTATCAGAAGATTCAGCACCATCGAACAATCTCTTATTAAGTTTTCTTTTAACAATATTATTATTAAATTATTATAATGCTTTTTTTTGGATCGGGGTGGGGGATTTTATATACAAAACTCAAACTTAGTCATGAATTATAACATTTTGTATTCTCTTGACTCTATTTTGTATTTTTATCAAAGATTTATCACCGCATTCGATAATCGTTTAAATACTCAAACTTAGATCCATTTAAATCAGTTAATCCAAATTTTTAAAAAATAAAAATAATATTTTTAGTATCGAAATTCTCTAGTTAACGATTACGAAAAATGAAATTTTTACATCCTAAATATTTATTTTAATTTTTTTAAAAAAATGCAATAACAAGTTTAAGTGATTCTAAGTTTGAATATGTAAAACGATAATGGAATATAGATGATTGAATATAACGATAATATTTTCGATAAAAAACACAAAATCGAGTTTAGATGATGCAGTGTAACAATTAATGAAAGTTGAGGATGTAAACTGTAATTATTCAAACAATGGTTGTAAAGTGAAAGTTGAATCAAACTATTTGATGTTTTTTGTAATTTTTCCTTATATTTTATATAAAAATTTATATTTAAATTTTGCAATAAAATTTAGGAATAATTACAAATGTCTCCCCTGTAGAATATTATTATTACGATTTTTGATTTCTAGTTTGAACAATAACAGTTGGACCCCCTATGTTTTGACATAAGCTATCTATTCAGCCAGAATCTTTGACCAAAAGTTAAAATTTGCTGATGTCATCAGATTTTTTTTTGTGATAATCCCATTTTGTCCCCAACTTTTTTTGTTTAAATATTATGTCAAATATTTGGACGATTTTACCCCCGGGGTGTGAGGGGGGTCTATGTAATTTATCAAAACTACAAGGGGTTAAATATAGAAATAATAAATCGTTAATATGGTGCCATCTAAAGAAAAAAAATGTTGATGTACCTTCACATTAATAGTAAAACAGATTCTAAGAAAAAAACTATCATAGTTAAAGGCCATTTTCAGCCATGAATTAAATAAGTTTAACCATCTCCAGAAAACACATCTAGATGGGTCATGTTCTGATAACACTGTCCAATGACTCTCCTCTTTTCCTTTTGGCAGTTCTTGCAACAGATTCAGGTGTGATATCATTCCTTCCAGCACCATCACCAATATCCTGAAACACAATATTTTAAAGGTTAGCACAATTATAAATTAAGAATACTAAAATAGAAAAAAGATTTTATTACCTTAATAGGGCAAGTTCTAGAATTGTGTCCATCTTCTTTGCACATGCCACACTTCACATGCCTAGCCAACAAATTTGTAGGTATCTTAGACAGATATTTATGAGCACCGGGTCTTATAGCTTTCAGTCTTGTCATTGCCTCATTGAACCCATATTGTGTGTAAGCATTTGATGCATGCCAAAAATATCCGTTTTGCATTCCTTAGAAAGAAATCTCAATTTGAAGTTGGCATATATGTGCCTACAACATTTTCTGTTCGTTGTGCCTGGAGCCATTTCTTTAATACTTTCAACAAGTCCATACATTCACAATTACTAATGCAATTATTAACAGTGGTAGGGTGTACGCAAGGGCGAATGTAGTAAGGGGCAGGGGGCTTGCCCAAAAAAAAAAAAAATTCACCTTAAAAAGTAATTTTTTTTTAAAAAAAGTGCAAATTTACCATAAACATTGTAATTTATCATTTAAAAATTATATTTTGCCCCCCTTAAATATTTTGACCCCTAAAACTTTTTTTGGCCTATAATTTTTGTTTTAAATTTTTTTTGCCATCCTTCCTAAAAATCCTGCGTTCGCCACTGGGTGCACGTGGATGTGTTTAGGTGGGTAGACATGAAAAAAATCACATAACCCACTATTTGTGGGTTGCTAAATTGTCAAACCGTAACTGCACAATAAATATACAAAACCACGCGGTTCGGGTGGGTGTGGGTGTGGGTGTGGGTGCGGGTGCGGGTGGTTAGCAAATCAATTACAATTAGTGCATTTTTACAAGTTCTTAAACTAAGGTATTTACTGCCAATGATAATAAAACATAACTAAAATTAAATAAAATAATAGAGCAATCTAAAACAAGAAAAATTTAAAATCGTGTGAACAAAAAATATTATATGAAGCATAATTATAAAATCATTGAATATCAAAGATAGTTAAAACAATAGATCATCAATCATATCACCGTCATCCTCAAATTTATATATATTCAAATCATATTATAAAACTGAAACTGCAAATGTTATATCACAATACGAAACAAAATATAATAAATTAAAGTATCAAAATCTTCCACAATCAAATTGAGATATCAATAACTTTAAATATTTACTTGTACAAGGAAAACGACAATTAATAAATAAAAAAAATTCTTCTTAATATAAGATCAAGTTCCCCAAATAAAGATATATTTTTTGTTATTACAAAGAGTCATAATGAAAGAACTTAAAACTAATGTTTCTCAATGAATCAACAATTTTTTAAATCGGCGGAATAATTTATATTAAAAAGATAAATACAAGTTATAATCTAAATGATACGCAAGAAATTATCAAATTGAAATATTGATGCTTTGAAAAGTATTGCAACTTCAACATCTAAAAATTTTTAATTTTATAATTAGAGAGAAATCTCTAATATATAAAGATGTGGGGAGGGTTGGGTGGGTAGGCGGATGGAGGTGCAACAATCTACTACCCACCCACATAAATGCGGTTTGTTTTATTTTTCAACAGCATCAGTTTTTTCGAAACTTAAGACGGGCAGATACGGGTGGGTGAGTGCGGGTTGTGCGAGTGGGTTGGGTTGAGCGGTTTTTTTGTTCACCCATAAACAGTGGTATCCTTACATAATTTACAATTATAAAACTAATCGAATTTACATTTTGTCTGACTGTCATAAATGTCCATTTTTCTATCCTTGCCATCCACCCTCCAAATTTCCAAGATAATGAAAAAAGAATTCCCAACTTTCCTTCTTCTCAGACTCTGCAACAGCAAAAGCCAATGGAAACATCCCATAGTTGGCATATGCTCCCACAACACGTAGTATAACTCCTCCATAAGGTCTCTTTAGAAAACACGCATCAAAGAACAAGAATGGACAGCATCCATTTATGAAGCCATATCTCAATGCATCTAAACCCAAGAAAAACCTCTTAAAAACAGGATTATGTGGGATTGAATTAGGAATCAACTCAAGTTCCAAATCTGCTAAACTGTCTGGGTTAGTTTTTTTGACCATCTCAGCATAGCTTGACATCAGTTTAAAAGTTGAATCTCTAGTGCTTTGCACTTTGCCATGTACATTCTCATGTATAGTATCTTCAAACCATACTTGTTATGCACCATATCCATCAACTCTTCATCTGCTCTCTCAAATTCATCTTCATTGTCTCTTTCATATCTGTTCCTCACTACTCTAGCCCGCTTAAACTCCAATACTCCATCTTCACTTTCATGCATATACTCTTCAGCAGGTTCGTGACTTAGATCAAACAATAGATTACACAATTGACTGATGAAAGCCAAGATTTGTAATTAACAAGGGAAAATGAGTGGGTAGAACAGATGCACAACTATTCAAGAACCTGAAAATCAGAGGTGGCCAAGAGCAACAGTGAAGAGCGCAACATTTGAGGTCTTGGGAGGGAAGTGAAACTTGGAAAAGATGGGTATTTCACCTGTAATGAAGATATTAAGTACATGATAATTATTAGTTGAGTAAAGGGTAAAAATATCATTTTGAATTAATTAAATTTTTAGGGATATTATAATTGAAATATATAAGGGTATTAAATGTTTTAACACAAAGTCAAACTTAAAAATCTAGAAGGAGAGATAGATGTTATTTTTGAAACTGAACAATTATTAAAATTAGAGATGTATATGTAATTCATCATAAAATGTAATATAGATATTAAGATAATATTAAATACTTTTTTTTTAGTGGATCATCAGAAGATTCAGCACCATCGAACAATCTATTATTAACTTTTTTTTTTTTAACAATCTTATTATTAATGCTAAGGGTTTTTTAAAGTTATATACGAAATTCAAACTTGAATCATTTTTAAAAAGAGGAAAGTGAGGCAAACCTCCAAGTGTTAAATGCTATTGTGTTTACCTTCTCTGTGGATGCTTTAATTATGAAGATCACACATACATTTAAAATTTCGAATTTTATTTATGTTTTCGATACAAGATTCAAGTTGGCTATTCAAGAAAACCAGAAATAATAAAAACTTAATTTTACGTCAATTTGTAACATTGAATTCATGCTGAATAGATGAAGTAACCACGATGGCGATTTGGAATCGGATAACAAGTTGGATAGAATTTAATGCCAGACTGCTATTTATTCCACCAATTTTACAAGCCCACCAATTTGAAATATATAACATATATTAGGAAAGAAATCGTGAATAATTGTACTCGATTATACAAACCCGTAGGCGACAGTTTTCGAGCAGAAGTTGAGAATATACTTGAACTTTTCCCCACAGAAAATATTTTATAAGGCAACGATTCTTGAAATTTTTGTAACTGGGAAGTAAGAATCTTGAATTGATAAAAAAATTAGTTTTTAGTTTCTTTTTATGTGAATTAGTTTCATGAATATTAAAGATAAGGAGAATTAATGGCAGATTATGTTTTATCGATTCATTTCATGTGTTTAATTAATAGCGACAACCAACATTTGCGTTAGTGGGGTAGTAAGGCCATCTCCAACCCAAAACTTCATTTTAGCGCAAGTTTTGCACCAAAATAGTGCAGTTTTTGCATCAAACACAAAATACATCTCCAACCCATCTACTCTAAACTTTACTCCAAAAGGAATATTCCTTTTAATTTCATTTTTTAAAATATATTTATTATAAATCTTAAATATAAAAATAATAATTAATTTATTAAAATCATTGTTTTATTTGTAGAATTAAATATTTCAATTTTATTACAAAATAATAAAAAAAAAATTCAAATTAAACGATAAATTTGAAGGTTTTGAGTTTCAAACCAATACATCAAACTATACACCACATCCATAAAATAAACCATTCATTTTTACCAAAAAAAAAAAAAAACTAAAATTAATTTTTTTAGCGTTGCTACAGTGCCGCACCAAATTTGGTGCGGCACTGTAGCGCTGCACCATTTTCAATGGTGCAGCGTTGGAGTTCAATGGGGACGCCATTTTGGCGTTTGGCGTCCCCATTGGAGATGCTCTAAGTAAATGCGTAGTGGAATTGATTCAAAGCACCAACAGAAGAAGATAAATGGGAAGATGAAAGGTTAAATTCTAAATTGATTGTATCGTGGGCATTGGCGGCGTCGGTGGTCGGAATTGGAAGGCTTACAGTGCATTGGCGGCGTCGGTGGTGGGTCTCAGCCTGTAGGTTGGATAGGTTTTTACCGAAGCGGAGTACTTGAAACACAAAGACCCTAAACAGCCATTGACCTTTGAAGCAAAGATCGGTCAGATGACACAGATTGAGCGCAAGGGTTGCAACTGCAGATAACATCAAAAAATATTTCATTGGTAGAAAGCGTTACATTTCGATTACTTTGTCAAATTTCTTATGGGCATAATTTGTTTAATTTGGCAAGTAATATTTAAAAATTTGACAAGGGACGCGTCAAGATTGTTGAGAATTTTTCCTTTGAGAGCAGATGTTCGTGTTGAATAGGTTTCTTGTCAAAAACAAACTACTGTGGTGGATTGAATTGTGAAAAAAACAATGATCAGGTAGCCTTGTGAGAGGGGGAGAGGCAGTGTACCGGCGACAATGGCATCAGCCGAGACTTGGGTGAATATGGTGAATGAATTTCATATATAGAAGGAAATAAGTTGCAGCTTGTGCAAAGCACTTTGTGGGAGACGGTGGAACGACTAATGGTATCAATTAGAACAACACAATTATAGATTGGAATGGGATGCTAAACATCCATATACCGGCTTATCTTGACTCAATTAAAAAGGGTGTATCGACGGCCATGGTGTCGTATTCGAGCTGGAATGGGATAAAGATGCATGCCAACAGTGATCTCATAACAGGATACCTTAGGAATACACTCAAATTCAAAGTAAAATATGCTGCTAAAAATGTTGATTTGCTTGAAAAATAGCTTAGAAAAATACAATTGTGACCGCATTTCTCGGTTGAATTTCAGGGATTTGTGATCTCAGATATGTAGGGTATTGATCTAATAATGACTCCGGAGTGTGCTAACTATACTTATTCTGTTCAAGCCGGTATACTTGCTGGAGTATACATGGTAAATGAAAATGTGTATGGGTTGTTATTGAGTTAATCTAAATGTAGTTCGATAGGTTGAAAGATAGATTTTCTCGATCAGGGTTCCCCAGTTTGATCGTAGGTTATGGTCCCAACAGAGTTTATAGAGATCATTGACGATTTAACCTCAATTGTGAAGAAGAATGTGATTCCCATGAGCAGAATTGATGATGCTGTGAGGAGGATATTGAGGGTCAAATTTGTAGTGGGGCTGTTTGAGCAGAATGGCTGATTTTAGCTTGGCTCATCATCTTCGAAGCCAGGTTCATTCTTACAGCAACCTTACGAGTAATGAAATTAACATTGCATACTTGTTTTTTTACCCAGTAATTTTATCTTACTGCTTAAACAGGAGCACAGAGAATTGGCTAGAGAAGCAGTGGGAAATAACTTGGTACTTTTGAAGAACGGTAAAAGTGCCGGTGAGCCTTTACTGCCTCTTCCAAAGATATCAGAAAGGATACTTGTTGCTGGAACTCATGCAAAGACATAGGCAACCAGTGCGGGGGATGGACTATAGGATGGGCCGTAGGAACTGGAAACATCACCATTGGTACTAGCCATTTTCATCTTTTCACGTTACAACACCTAAGTATTTGTCGTTTTACTAAAAAGTTTTAGTTGGCGGCAGAATACAAACCTTTTATACTGCATAATACTCCAGTCTTTGATATGGTTGGTAAGAAGATCATTATTGTTTAACCTACATTCTAAACATCATACAATTAATTGCACAACACATATAACCTATATCAAATTTTTATCATTGATATTACATATTCACATCTTTCGATCATCCATGCCACGTACCAAACAATACACAAATGCCATATTTTAATCAAGAGTTAGAGCCAATCAAATTTTCTGAATATATCTTGTTCGTGCAACACAAATTATAGTCGATACTAATGGTATACAATGTGTTTCACCATTTTTCATAGGCACCACAATCTTGACTGCTGTAAGAAAATCCCCGCACAGAAGTCGTCTTCAGCAAGAATCCTAGTACTGAATACGTAAACTCCAACAAGTTTTCGCACGCCATCGTAGTCGTATGGGAGATCCCTTGTGTAAAAACATCTGATTGCAAGACTCTGACCATACCCGCTCCTGGTTACACGACGATCTCAAATGTATGTGAAACTACAAAATGCGTGGTGATCATCATTTCAGGACGCCCCATTATAATCGAGCCTTACCTCGAAAAGATGGATGCATTAGTTGCTGCTTGGCTTCCAGGCACAGAAGGCCAAGGCATTGCTGATGTTCTGTTTGGTTACCACGGTTTCACTGGCAAACTCGCGAACTAGGCTTAGGACAGTCGACCAGCTCCCGATGAATGTGGGCGATCCAAATTATGATCCTTTACTTCAATTTGCATACGGCCTTACGAAGCATCGCAGTAGTTAAAGAATCATGGGATTTTTCTTGATTGTTGATGCTATTACTTAGTCATCCATTTGAACAAGTTATAGTCCAGATGATTCTTTGTATCGGATTGGTGTAGAAATCTTCTTGGATTGCCACAAGTTATACCATATTGTTATCCCTGTCACGCATTCCAAAAATTTTCTTTTACAACGATTGCATTAACTCATATTCCATAAGCATTGGACTTAAAAAGTAATTTATTAAATTGAGGTTCTTAGCAATTTTTTAAAGAGAAAATTGTTTTCATTTTAGATGTAACAACGAATAAATAAATTTTAAATTTTTTGAAAAAGAATTGAAGTAAAATCCTTAAAAAACGTAGGATTTATTCTTAAAATATAGCAAAATACCATCTTTTTTTAATCAAGATGCTTATCTGACAAAAAACACGTTTCTCTTATTAAAATGTGTATATTCTAACTCATTAAAACACAAATAATTGATGGTCTTCAATTTTGAATTTGAAAACAAGCAACGTGCTCATCTGAACTGCATTATTGACGATTGAAACGAAAAAGTAATAATTGTTTGATCTTCAAGAAAATATCAGGGGAAAAATATATATATATCGAGTGTTTATAAAGATCAAAATACATAAATATATATTTATATTATATTTTTATATATATATTATTGTTTACAAACGAATATATAAAAATCGGTTGCATGAGCCCAATCACGTGACAAATCCGCCCACCCTCTGCTTCCATTGTCAGAAAAAAAGACATCTTTCTGTCTCGAACTGCTCAAAAGTTAACTCGGTCCCCGTCGTCTCGTGACCCTCTCACCCAAGCCTACAATTACAGGTGTTATCTGACCAAGAAAACAGACAAAAGCTTTCTTTATTTTAAAATAGTAACTGTAAATCTCATATTTTATATTGAGCTTGTCGTAGAGTTCTTTTCTTGCTTCTCTCCCGAAACTGGTACGCTTCCTTAGTATTCTGTTTCTTCCATTGTGTACTTTGATATTTGTGGGTTGTTTCTTTTGTTGTGTTATGATGATGATGATTTTTCTTGATTTTGCTAATGGCATGGCAGAGTTTCCAAGCGAAAGTGAAAATGGGGTTGGCTGGAGTAAAGAAGTTTTTGATGCTCATGGTGTATATTCTGGTGCTATGCTTGTTGGCTAGCTTTACAGAAGCGGAGTACTTGAAATATAAAGATCCAAAGCAGCCACTGAGTGTTAGAATCAAAGATTTGATTGGTAGAATGACCCTTGAAGAAAAGATTGGACAGATGATACAGATTGGAAGGGAAGTTGCCACTCCTGATGTCATGAATAAACATTTCATAGGTACATTTATTGTACTCTAGAATCCCTTAGTATATATAGAATAGTCCATCTTGAGTTGCAAGAATTGTTTGAGGTTTCAAGGTGCATTTTTTTGTACGAGTTGTTGGCTGTGTCGAGGTTTAAAGCATTTTTCCCATTCTTTTTGGTGACATAAGCTGGATGTCTGTAATGCTCATTTATTTAGATCTGTGAACTATGATAATGGGCAGGGAGTGTGTTGAGTGGTGGAGGGAGCGTTCCAGCACCTAAGGCCTCTGCGGAGGTATGGGTGAACATGGTGAATGAGATTCAAAAGGGATCCCTTTCGACCCGCCTTGGAATTCCTATGATTTATGGAATTGATGCTGTTCATGGCCACAACAATGTGTATAAGGCCACCATTTTCCCTCACAATGTTGGACTTGGAGTCACCAGGCAAGTCTAATACTATGTATCTTGATTCTTGATGTTATATGCTGATCGTTTAGGTGTAAAGCCTGATGTTTTGGCGCGTGAAATTGTATACATTTAGTTTCCAAATGTGATTTCAAGCCTTCTATTCGTACTAGTGATTGTGGTAACATGTAAACAGAGATCCAAATCTTGTGAAGAGAATAGGAGCTGCCACTGCACTTGAAGTCAGGGCTACTGGAATTCCCTATGTCTTTGCTCCCTGCATTGCAGTAAGCAAAATAAGCTGCTCATTTGTTACTCACAAATTATCCTTCAACTCCCATTATAATGTTAATTCGATTTCTATAGGTCTGCCGTGATCCTAGATGGGGTCGTTGTTACGAAAGCTACAGTGAAGATCATAGGATTGTTCAAGCCATGACAGAGATCATACCAGGTTTACAAGGGGAGCTACCGGCTAACTCCCGCAAGGGCGTTCCCTTTGTTTCCGGAAAGTATGAATCTTGATTCTTAATTCCACTTCATGAAAGTACAATATCTCTGTAATATTTTTCTTTATCTGATAAATTTTCTTTTTGTCATAAAGGACAAAAGTTGTGGCCTGTGCAAAACACTTTGTCGGGGATGGTGGCACGGTTAGGGGTGTCGATGAAAGCAATACTGTGATTGATTATAAAGGGTTGTTCAGCCTCCATATGCCTGCTTATTTTGATTCAGTTCAAAAAGGTGTGGCCACGATTATGGTGTCTTACTCAAGCTGGAATGGCAAGAAAATGCATGCGAATCATGATCTAGTTACCGGCTTTCTTAAGAACAAGCTTAATTTTAGGGTAAAATCAATATCTCCACTCTTTTAGAAGCTGCCCGGTATAAATCAAGAGAGTTGTAACTCAGAACTGTTGTTTTTCGCACATATTTTTCAGGGCTTTGTCATATCAGATTGGCAAGGGATTGACAGGATTACAAACCCTCCTCACGCAAACTATTCTTATTCTATTCAAGCTGGAGTTCTTGCAGGAATCGACATGGTTAATACTTTGTTTCAAACTCACTAGGATTTTTGTTATCATATAATACCATGAATGAGATTATGCCAACATAGTTGTTGAACCTTTTCAGGTCATGCTCCCGAATAATTTTGCCGAGTTTATATCTGATCTGACCTCCCTAGTGAAAAGCAATGCTATCCCCATGAGTAGGATTGATGATGCTGTGAAAAGGATACTACGGGTCAAGTTCGTTATGGGTCTTTTCGAGAGCCCCATGGCTGATCTCAGCCTCACGAACCAACTTGGCAGCCAGGTTAACTTTTTTTTTTTCTCACTCTCATTGGCAAAAAAACGTTCATATATTAATTGATCGACCTGTCTTTACACAGGAGCATCGAGAGTTAGCAAGGGAAGCGGTGAGAAAATCACTTGTTCTTTTGAAGAATGGGAAATTTGCTAATCAACCATTGCTTCCTCTTTCGAAAAAAGTGCCAAAAATACTAGTAGCTGGAAGCCATGCTGATAACCTAGGAAACCAATGTGGTGGTTGGACTATAGAATGGCAGGGTGTAAGAGGCAATGACCTCACAGTTGGTATGTCACCAAACCAATAATATTTTATCCTAAAAGTTTCCTCGGAGTGTTACATTACCGAAAGATATTCGATTTTTGCAGGAACTACGATTTTAACTGCTGTAAAAAACACAGTCGACCCTACTACGCAAGTTATCTACAACGAGAATCCTGATGCGAACTTTGTGAAAACCAACGGGTTTTCTTATGCTATTATAGTCGTTGGTGAGGTTCCCTATGCAGAGATGTTTGGTGACAGTGCAAACCTTAGTGTATCCGAGCCTGGTCTGAGCACCATTAGGAATATATGTGGAGTTGTAAAGTGTGTAGTTGTTGTTATCTCAGGGCGACCAGTTGTGATCGAGCCTTATGTGGCAGGAATAGATGCACTAGTGGCAGCTTGGCTTCCTGGAACCGAGGGTCAGGGCGTGGCTGATGCCCTATTCGGCGATTATGGATTTACGGGGAAGCTGGCTCGAACATGGTTCAAGTCAGTGGACCAGCTTCCTATGAATGTGGGTGATCCACATTATGATCCTCTTTTCCCGTTTGGATTTGGCCTCACTACTCAACCAAGAGGGAGCTGAAACGTAAAGTAGTGGGATTATCTATTGCTGCAGTGATATTTTTTTTATCGATATTCTGGATCATCACCTTTCCCGATTGAGTCAGTCTTATGCACCAAAAATATGATGTTTTTCTGTTTTCAAGTATTAATTTTTAACAAGTATTTGGAGTTAAACGTTACTATGGGCAGTGGTTCAACCTTAAGGTTGCGTTTGAATGGATGTATTTAATTTGAGTTGAGGGACTTGCATTTGACATCTATCATAGGTGCATTTCAAATCCATCATAATTATCATTAAATTTACATAAATTAGTAAAGATGTGAATTAGAAATATACCAAATATAAATTCATTCAAACATTTATATTTGAAATCAATGGCTTCAAATCTCTCGATTCAAAAGCAATATAAGTGAATTGGGTCGGATATGACAAATTTCATACTGGGCTAGAACTTGGCATCGGGTTCAATCCTGATTCATAAAGATTACTGAGTTTGGGTTCGCCAGAGTAGTGAGGGTTTGGGCTTTATGTCCATCTGCATTAATGGGCCTTATAAATACAGATATGGTGTCTGTATATTTTTAATTTAAATTTAATATGAACATAAGTAACATAAAGATAGTTTTTTTTTAACAGTAAGATAATATATTAACGAAAGTTAGCTAACTTTGAAATTACATCAAAGTATGGAAACATCAACAACCATAAAAACCACGTACATCTAAAAAATAAAACCAAAGCACTAACATAAGATAAGCACCTTCACCAAGCGAACTCGGGACTGTCAAGTGGAAATAGAAAGTAAATCATTGTAAGATCACATGTCTTTGACAAGAATGAGGCATGATCCATCGAAGCCAAACTCGATCCCCTCAAACTATTAATCCTAGAGTACGAACGAGTAAGAAAACTGCCTTCCAAGACAAGTAAAAGTATATATGAGGATAAACGAAGAGCATAAACTGATAAAGAGACGACAAACGCACAATCTCTCGCATCCAAAACCCTTACAAAAATCCATACTACTGGATGGCACACGAATTCAACAGGCCCCCAAGTCAAAACCAGATGATGCTCCAGCAAAAAAACCATACAAAAAGAGCTACCACCATAAAAAAAACAAAAGAGTAGCACATAATAAACCAAGGACATACAAAATATGACATATATGTGTATCGATGGGCCTATGTTGTATATAATCAAACTAGCGTAAGTGAATTTCTTGCATGTTTTCTTTTAAACGTGCATCTATCAAAATTAAATGTCATTAAGGAGAACACTAAAGAAGGCGACTTGCACAATTGCCATATTTTTTTTTTTAGCATGATCCATGCATATGTTAATAATTTAATGGTGGCTTGTCTTATAATAAAATATTTGACGATCCAGGTTTAGCATGTTGTATTTTGATCCAGCTCTCTTTTAAATTGACGAGGATTCAAGACTTGTTGTGTGCAAAATATTTTATCCCTCCCAGCTCCAACAGAAAAAAATATATTTAATAAAAAATATGATGATAAGATATATAATACCAATTGCTTGATTATATTTCAATATTTTTGACAATGGATATTTCTCCAACTTGATGTTACAGATAATTTATAACATTATGCTAATTATACTTCCGAACGGCATTTAGTTTTTGATTTGTTTTTTTCGAAAATAAATTTTATGTAGTATTATTTTCAATCGACACAGCCATATGAGGGCATTTGATTCCCACCAACGGTGCCCCGCCACGCTACACATATCTTATGTGGAAAAGATAACAGATTGTATCAGATTGCTGCTTTCCTCTCCGATCCAAATATACAAGGACAACGCTACCTTCTATTGCAAGTAATTCATAATATCTTACTTTAATGGCTTAACCATTTATTTTCTACGTTTTTTTATTACAATCTGGGTCTATATTTTTCTAACATGATTCGAACTCAAATTCTCTTCTACTACGGAGACCAATTAATTTGTATTGATTGAAAAATATTATGAAATACTATATCAAATAAATAAACAGAAATTTCCGTTTTTAAATTTTTAAATTTATTGTTTCGAACGTGATTTGATTTTATCTTAAACATTAGCCTGATAAACCACGTCAACCAGTTAAACCGCACCAGATAAGTCCGATGCGACAGACTCAAACCGAGAAAATGTTGGTATGGAGAATCGAACTCACGACCTTACAGTCGTGAGCTTACCATGTTCCACCAATTCGGACAACCACCCGAAGGGCATTTCCCTTGTTTTCCAAATTTGCTCTAAGGTTTGGAAAATACGCTCCAAGCATGTCACCCTTATTAATTATTTCTAACTGATGATAGCATGTAAACCGAAGTATATACAAAATGTAAAGATAAAATTTTCTTGAAATTTATAATTGATCTTGAAAATTTGTTTGGAATTAAAATTGTA
Organism: Haberlea rhodopensis; assembly: GCA_907163345.1. Classification (NCBI taxonomy): domain Eukaryota; kingdom Viridiplantae; phylum Streptophyta; class Magnoliopsida; order Lamiales; family Gesneriaceae; genus Haberlea; species Haberlea rhodopensis. The sequence goes on from CAJQUN010001842.1 coordinate 20,647, forward strand.
GAAGCCTGGCACAACTAGTCCAACATCAACAATTTCTTGTGTGACAACAGTCTATGGTGCGACTAGTGTGCTGATCTGAGCTTCGGAGACTGGTGACGCAAAAGGAATAGACGTAGTATGAGATTTCAGTAGTACGTCCATTGCCTCAGCCTCTGCAGCAGACGGAGCATTAGGCAGTGGCTGCTCCGCTGGCTTAATAATGGTTGCCTCAGAACTTTATCCTGCCACAGTCTGGCTTGGGATTGGGTGATCCGGACTATGAGGAGAGGTTGAAATATTCAGCCGCTGACGATGCATTCGGACAGCCATATGAAGAGTTAGAACGTCCATCTCCAGCTGAGCGTCCTTGACAGTCGGGCTGGTGACATCAAAATTGGCTTTCTTGGCTTGGATAAGGAGGTTTGCAAGCCTCAGTCTGTGTTTTGCACAAAACAGCTCTTTGCGATGCACAACAATGCGAACATCGTCTGTTTCTGTGCCTTTCAGAACTTCCTGTTCCATTTTGTTCAGCCGCTTGAGTTTACCAAAGAACAGATTGAAGTGATTGATTGTTCTGTACTGGACCCATTCATCGAATACGACGGTGAGAGCATGTACTTTGTCTTCAATGTCTTCCATGGCAATGTCAATAGCTGTTTGAGCAGCTGATTTGGGCTTTGAGGGTGCAGACTCTGTCATGGTGGCTTTGCCCTTCCCAGCAACAGATGAGGGATTAATCCCTGATTGGGTATAATCGCCCAATTCTTTGATCACAATACCCTTGACAACTGGGATATTGGATGGGACTCGTGGCACCACTTTGGCTATTTTGGGTGGAGCTTTGGATGTTTGAGGTGGAGCTTGGGATTTTGGGAGTGGAGCTTGAAGTACAGGGGTTGCTTGGGTTGGAGGAAAGGTAGATATGGGTTTAGGGTTTAAGGTTGTCAGGGGTTTGGTGAGTTGGGTTCGAGGCTTCTTTGGTAGGGGTTTGGTTAGGGATGAAGTAGTAGAGGCAGACTGGGTTTCATCAGAGTCAGTCTGGACCACTACCGGTTTTTGCTTAGCCCTTGTTGTCTTCGCTGCAGCCTGTTCTGCACCAACCTCCATTTTGACAGTCAATAAATCAGTGGGAGTTGGGGGAGCACTTTTGGGTCTTAACAGAGCCAGTCCTTTAGGATTGATGACTTTGAACGGACTGAGTGCCGAAGATTTCCCCAGCTCAATATTCATGAACTCCAACAGCTTGCTCAATGGAACGACAAAACATACAGCCTGCTTTGCGGAAGTGATGGTCTCCAGTAAAACACCAAATAAGATGGAGGACCAGTTCTCTTTCTGTCCAAAGTGAATAGCTGCCATGGCCCCAAAATTCTCAGACGTCACAGCATCAAAACTTCCAGCCTTGCTCAGCAGCGGCTTTCCGACGATGTCGCAGAGCACTCGAAAGTGGAAAGACATCTCTTTCTTCTTGAATGAAGGCCTAAGTGTAAGTCCGAAGATTTATACTCTGCGTTGAAATTCTTCCAGAGTGGCTTTGGACAAGTGAGCGAAGTCGGAGATGCCAGAGGTAGGAAGTCCAAACGTCTCCGTAAACAGCTCCTGAGAAATTTCAACAATCTGGCCATTAACTGAAAAAGAGATTGAATTCTTGTGAGATACAGCGTTGGAGAATAGTTCTTTGATCGCCGATTAATACACCACCGTTCCACATTCCAAGAGTTTCATTAGTCCGGATGATCCAGATTTTTGAATGTAGACACCATTTCTGTATCTTCCATCATGTAGAGAGCATCACACTCAACAGATAGTGAATTGTGAGTAATGGTTGTCATTGGAAAGATTAGGATACGAATATGGAATAAAGAGAAATTTGGAAGAAATAAGCAGACGACGGTAAATAGATAAAGTAAAATGGTGAGTGAGATGTACAACCTGATAAATACAGAGATATTAGACACGTGTCTGTATCTCGATGACTGATATTTTAAAAATTCAAATTTTAACGGACTGGATGAGGGTATAGTAAGGCGGTTAAAGTTAGATCAGTCCGGGCTGCAAAATATTACTATGCTAAAGATTTATAGGGTTTTGAGTCAGATCATAGGATAACATCAGATCGATAGAGATCGGTCTGATAGTCAGGACCGGTCTGTATCTTACTGACCATTGTATTATCGATCTGTACTAACACTAAATCTTTAAAAACGAAGTTAAGCATGCATCAAATATATTAAGATAAATCTATTAAACCAAGAATTTGACAAAAAATTATTAAACTTAGCCTTGGGGAGTGGTTTAGTGAAGATGTCTGCAGCTTGCTGGTCTGTTGAAATGTACTCGATCCGAATCTCCTTTTTGACAACATGATCTCGAATAAAATGATGTCTGATATCAATATGTTTCGTTCAAGAGTACAAGACTGGATTATATGTGATAACAATTGCACTTGTGTTGTCACAAAAGATTGGTGACTCAGCAGCTTGAATGCCATAGTCTCTGAGCTGATGTTGAACCCAGAGCATTTGAGCGCAACAGCTTCCGGCGGCGAGACATTCTGCCTCAGCTGTGGATGTGGCAATCGACTTTTGCTTCTTGCTAAACCATGAGATCAATCTTTCACCTAAGAATTGACAGGTTCCATTGGTGCTTTTGCGATCGATCTTACATCCTGCATAGTCAGCGTCTGAATATACAGTCAAATTGAAGTTAGAATCTTTGGGATACCAGATACCAACATTCTGAGAACCTTTTAAGTATTTTAAAATGCGTTTAGCGGCAATGAAGTGGGATTGTTTAGGGTCAGATTGAAATCTAGCACACATACAAACAAAACACATAATATCAGGCCGGCTCGCTATAAGATATAACAGCGATCCGATTAGACCTCGATACTATGTCTTAGGAATCATTAAAAGCTTTTTGCCTATCCTCGTACCCTTTTTTCAGGCTGCACCCATTATCATAGGAATAGGTTGGAGATTGATCTCCAAGGTGTTTATGCAATCTCATAATTTAGTTGTCCCTTTTTGAACCTAGATCTTGGGATCTCCAGTCAACAATGTTGGGTAACCACTATGAGATTTTGATTATAGAGTTTTAATCACATTCCCCTCGATAAACTATATATTTGATCTCTTGACAAACCTTTTGTCAATGGATCCGCTATATTTCCTTTGACTTCACATAGTCAATGGAAATCAAACCATTAGAGATCAATTGTTTAATGGCATTATGTCTATGACGTATATGTCTAGACTTGCCATTATACATGCTACTCTGAGCCCTTCCTATAGCTGATTGGCTATCACAATGAATCTTTATTGCAGGCACAAGTTTTTCCCAACAATGAATCTCTTCTAAGAAACTTCTAAGCCATTCAGCTTCTTCTCCCGCTTGATCCAGTGCTATGAATTCAGATTTCATAGTGGATCGAGCAATACAAGTTTGCTTGGAAGATTTCCACGACACTGCAGCCCCTCCAATGGTAAACACATAACCACTTGTGGACTTGGATCCAATATCCAATTCGGGTCACTACATCCTTCCAATACAACATGATATATTGTTTAATGCAATACGTAGGTGGAGGTGTATCTTAAATATTTAAGTATCATCCTTCCAATGGTCATTATTTGGATTGCTTGTGAATCTACTGAGTATGCCAACCACATATGCAATATCAAGATGTGTATATTTCTTGAGATACAAGAGACTGTCAATTATCCTTGAGTATTCCAATTTCATGACATGGTCTCCTTTATTTTTAACTAAGTGTAGATTCGGATCGTAGGGTGTTTTCACCGACGATGTGTCATTTACGAGAAATTTCTCTAGCATTTTCTCAACATAATGAGACTGCTTCAACATTCATCATTTGGATGTCTTGGAAACTTTAATTCAAAGTATGACATTTGCTTCACCCATATCATTCATTTCAAAATGTTTGATCAAAATTTTATTCGTTGAATTGATGATTTCTAAATTGCTTCCCACTATGAGCATATCATCAATATACAAGCATACTATCACATATGCATTAGGTGTGTCTTTCATATATACATCATACTCGTTAAGTTTGAAACCATTTGACAACATAGTCTTGTCGAATTTTTCATGTCATTATTTTGGCGCTTGCTTAAGCCCATATAATGACTTAACGAGTCTACACACCTTTTCCTCTTGCCTAGGAACTACAAACCCTTCAGGTTGTTCTATGTAGATTTCTTCCTCAGGTTCCCCATTGAGGAATGTCGTCTTAACATCCTTTGATATATCTCTAGATTGTTTAGAGCAACGAGAGCTAATATCACTCCTATGGATGTTATCCTTGTGACTGACGAATATGTGTCAAAGTAATCAAGGCCTTCTTTTTGTCTAAATCTTTTCGCCACAAGTCTTCTCTTGTACTATCAACTGAACCATCGGTTTTATATTTCTTTTTCAAAATATATTTGCACTCTAATGGTTTACTTCCAGGTGGAAGATCCACCAGTTCCCACGTATGGTTTTGCATTATGGATTCGATCTCACCATCAATAGCCTCTTTCCACATAAGAGCATCAGGGCTAGATAAAGCGTCACTAACCGACCTTGGTTCATTTTCTAACACATAGGTTATGAAGTCAGGACCATAAGTCTTTGCTACTTTGATCCTCTTGCTACGCCGTGTCTCTTCAATTTCATTTGAGTCATCGTTAACTACTTCAAGCGTCCTTTTCATTGGACATATTTCCTTGTTTGTTTTGTAAGAAACATTTCTTCAAAAAAATACCACATTTCTTGATTCTATGATTGTACCTTCATGCACATCACTTATTTCAGATTTATTACCAAAAACCGATATGCACTACTATTGTTAGCATAACCAATAAATACGCAATCTATTGTTTGAGGCCCAATTTTTATTTGCTTTGGTTTTGGTACTTCTACCTTAGCCAAGCACCCCCACACTTCTAAGTATTTGTAGGAAGGTTTATGACCCTTCCAGAACTCAGAAAGAGTTTCATCCTTTTTTCATGTGTGATATTTTGTTTAGAATGTAGTTGGCCGACAGGATTGCCTTCTGATCGCTATTTATTTAAACAGTAAATTTCAGAGTAGCGTGATTATACCGCAAGTGCGCGGTTGTCTAGTTTTAGTATAGTATTTAAAGAACATGTTGTCGAATCCACATGGATAGAAAACAATTACCAAATTCCTTTAGCTTAACTATATTTAACCTAAGACTATTTATTGCAAACTAACTTAAAATAAACCAAGAAAGTAGCCAACCCAAACAAGTAATGAAAAGTTTAAGAAATCAGCAGAAACAATTATCAAGACTTCGGTGCACCCATGTAATCCCCCACAAATATTTTATTAGTTATGATTTAAAATCCTACGTTCTAAGGTGACGAGTTTTCCTAATGCATTTGTTATACTATGGTCAAGCTATAATAAGTCTAATATTAATGTTGTAATAAACCACTCTCGTGTCCTTATTGCACAATCAATACCAAAAATGATTTATGAAAACTACTAGCCTTCGATTTTGCTAAATCTATTGTTATCACACGTGTACTAGATTTTACGTGGTCAATGTCAATCTAAAATCTACGATCTAATTTATTATGCCGTATTGCAATATCGTATGGTCAAGTCAATTACGATGTATATAATCATTTAAAGGTGATCAATCCTTCAAAAACATGAAGAACAATAAATTATGCACATAGAATTGTCAAAATTAATAAAAAATCGTTAATTAAATAATGGGTTCAAACATGGGATCCCCTAGTCTTGATAAACAAACCTAGCCAACTATCATAGTCAAATAATAATGCAAAAACATGTTTTTTGAAACAATTTAAACATCCAAAACCTGAATATAACAAAGAACTAAGTTTAGAAATACGGAAAGATGCTAGGCGTTGACTCCTTGCTTCGCTGCGTCGTCCTCTCCCAAATTATCTTGCTCTTCAATCCTCGAGTTCTATGGTATGTGGAGGATGATATTCTAGGGTAAATTATGAGCCAAAAGTCCCCAACTTTCGTCCAATAAGTCCTATAAATAGCGGAGGATGAATCAACATTTTTGGTAGACACAAACTCTTCAAAATGAATAAAATCTTGATTTTTCCGCGCCTGGCGATTGATCGCCGTATACTTGCCAATCGATCGAGCATTGGATTTCACCATTTTTAAATTTCACGTCGTTCGGTAATCGATCGTGGTTAAACTGTCGCCAGAATTATATTCTTGTTGCTTGAATTATGTCAATTGGCGATCAATCGCCATTCAGAGGCCGATCGATATAAATTCTTCACTTTGATTTTCTTCTTTTCTTCGACGTCTTCGCTAGGTTTGGCCCATTTCATCGTTAATTAGCTCAAATCTTCTACTTTTACGCACTTCTACCTTGATTCCTGGAACATACAAAAACAACACGAAAATGCATAATATCGTCGAAGAATCATAATACAGCGAGTGTAAAAATGACACTTATAACCTCCCCAACAAGTTTTGGGGTAATCCAGAACTTATCAACATAGCGTTCATCATCTCCTTTAGAGTATGATTTTTAAGTTCGAACATTCTTTATTTTTTGCTTAGTTGATTTTCAACTTCATTCTTGTAGTGTTTAAACACTTCCAAAGCCTCGTTTTTGCTTCGTAGCAAATACATATAACAATATCTTGTAATGTCATCAATAAAATAAATGAAGTACTTTTCCCACCTCTAGTTTGCACAAACTTTAGATCACATAGATCCGTATGAATTAATTCAAGAGGTGTCGTTGTTCTTTCAATTGAATGAAATGATGGTTTCGTTAACTTAGCCTCAACACAAGTCTCACAATTATGTTTTAAGTTAACATTCATTTGACAATAAATTTAACTTCACTAATTTGTTGAGTGAACCATACTTCACATGACCCACCATAAATCACAAGACTCAATCAAATAAGTAGAACCATTAACTTTATTGCTTTCAAATTGATGAATAACCGTCATTACATTCATTTTGAAAAGGCTTTTCTCCATATAGCATTTTCCACAAAAACTCCATTTTTGGAGAGTACAATTTTTTCAGATTCTAAAACTAGTCTGAAACCCACCTTGATTAGTGTCGATCCGGATATCAGGTTCTTTCGGATGTCAGGAACATGTAGTACACCAATGAGGGTCAATTTCTTTCCCTAAGTCATCTTTAGAACCACTTTCCCCAATCCAACTATCGGAAATGTAGTAGAGTTTCACATGTAGAGTTGGCACCCACTTATTGGAGTGTATGTAGAGAATGGCTTTGTCCGAGCACACATGTCGAGTTGCACCGGAATCGACGAACCATTCCATAGGATTGTCTACCGAGTTCGCTTCAAAGTACCGTGGTTAACATTAGATCATTCTAGTCGTTTGATATCCGACCATCTTCGGTTCCATTGACTTGATCCATTGCTTTCCTATAATTGTCCATATTACGACAATCCTTTGCTATGTGATTGGGCTTTCCACACTTATAGCATTTACCTTTGAACTTTTTCGCCATGCCATTTTCGGAGGCCATACCGTCAAACTAACACTTTGATATGATTCTTTGTTGAACAAGATTAGCCCTTGTTTCCATTTGGAGCCTACTCGCCTTCCTCCCGGAATTTTTATTGTCCTCCTTGATTCTTAGACGAATCACAAGGTCTTCAAGAGTCATTTATTTGCGCTTGTACTTTAGATAATTTTTTAAGTCCTTCTAGGAGGTAATTTTTCAATCATTACGACCACTTGGAATGAATCACTTAGACTCATTCCTTCCGCATGGATGTCGTGCATAATCACTTGCAATTCTTGTACTTGCGCTGTCACTGGAGTATCGACCATCTTGAAGTCTAGGAATCATCCAACGATGAATTTTTCGTGCCGGTATCCTCGGATCGATACTTTTTCTCCACATAATTCCATAGTTCTTTGGCCGTCTTCACTAGACAATACACATTGTATAATGTGTTGTCCAGTCCATTGAGTATGTAGTTCTTACACAAGACATTGCGTTGATTCCATACGTCAACCGCAACCCTCTTTTGGTTGTTGGTTTCATCCTCCGTGATGGTAGGAACATCCTCATTGAGAATCTTGCCAACCCAAGGGTTGTCAAATAAAACAACATCTTTTGTTGTCACCGCTTGAAGTTGTTTCCATTGAATTTCTCCGGTCTTTCACCACGATGAATGTGAATCGTTGTTATATTCGAAGAAGCCATTTGTTGCTTAATATTATCTTAAGTTTGTAATCTAAAATTTTATGGATATGTATCTATTGGCAATTGCAAACAAAGTAACAAAGGCTTTATGATGAAGGATGTCGAGATGAAATTTGGAATCTCCATCCTTAAGACAATATTGCCCCGCTATGGTGCTAACGGTTCAATTGGCAATTAGTCAAATGCTTATGATTTGTGAAGATGCACGTCAAATCACAAATACTCAAACCACAAAGGTTTGAAAGCACTCAATAAGAAGAATGAAAAAGATGAACAAAATGCTTCAAATTTGATCTCTAGAACACTTGCTAATTTCGAAAATCAGAGTCTAAATCCAACCAATGGTTGTTCTATATATATTAGACCAAGTTGTTCCACCAAAGGACACAATTTGGAGGCATCATTTCATGAAAAAATGCATCACAACGTGTATGGACATACCCATTAAGAAATCTGCACAAGGCGCAATCGATTGCACAATAGGGCGCGATCGATTGCGCTCTCTTCTTTAAAAAATCTGCCAGACGCGATCGATCGCGCATGGCAAAAAAATGGTACTCATTCGCGGCTTCCAATACACGCAGACGTATGAATTCATTTAGTTTGGTCCTCGATGATTAATTTTTAATTCATCAATCATTTTTTTAGCATGCCACCAGCACAAACAAATTTCTTACAAAAGACCAAGTTACTTACATAGAGATCATCGAATAAATATTAGTAATATTTTTTTTAAAAAAATATTAAATGTGAAAATTGAATTGTTTGTTCTAGTTGTGACTGAAATCAATTTTGATTTACAAGATGTTAAAATATTTTGTTTTCTTCAAGAGATTTTTTTACGTCTGGTTATAACATTAAAAAACAAATATTTTTAAAGTAGAAACCCAAATGGCATATTTTTGGCTTGAGTATTTGTTTAAAAAATCATATGCATTAAATATAACCGCTTTAAAAAAATGTCTTAAAAAGAGGATTTATTTTAAAAAATAATTTTGTTTGATAAAAATTTTGAAATACCATATAATATATTTTTTAATTTATAACATGTAAATTTCTATTTTCATTGTTTGACCCACACATATAAGGTGCCATGCGATTCGACTATCCTCATGCACTGGAAACAAAATCAGCTAGTGTCCTTGGAGCTCCTTTCAATCTCTGAGACCTTCTGCTCATATTGTTGTCTTTCCCTTCAACAACTACCTTGTCCTCAAGGTGAAAATTTGGATATGCTTGTTGGAAAGTAGCCAAATCTTCCCAGGAGGTGTCTTCCGAAGGAAGTCCAGACCATTGTACCAATATTTGAGGAACCCAAACATTATGTCGACAAACATGCTATGATTCGCCACTGCTAATGGAGTAATCAAAGGATATTATCCACAATTCTGTCGGGTAAAGCCGGGGAAGAAGCAGTGTAAGGATTTGGACATAACTTGACTGATACTGATACTGATACTACTGATACACGAAAGATATGATGAATCTTTGCTTCGTCAGGAGTTCCAGATTGTATGCATCCACACCCACACGCTTAAGAATATTGAATGGTCTGTAAAAAACGCTTGCTCAACTTTGAATAACGTTATCCATGAGAAAGGTTTGCCGATGCGGCTGTAAACAGACGTAACACCGTTGACCCATCTCAAACACTATCTCGACACTGTTCACATCTGCATAGTGTTTCATTCGAGACTGTACGTGAGTCATATTATCCCTCAAAGAAGCCACCAACTCATCTATGTCCCTCAACAAATCATCCGTTGCTTCGATACTAGATGTTCATGTAAATATATGTTGGAATGGTTGGTGGTGGCTTTCCAAACATGGCTTCAAATGGAGTCATCTTGATCGCTGAATGATATGATGTATTATTGCAAAGCTCGGCCCAGATCATATAGCGTGTCCACTTTGAAGGATGATTCATAATAAAGGCTCTAAATACTGCTCTAAACATCTATTGAAGACTTTCATTTGGTCGTCCGTTTGTGGATGATACGCACTTGACATAGCCAACGAAGTGCCACTACATTTAAACACTTCCGTCCAAAAATTTCTCAAAAAGATGGGGTCTCTATCCGATACAATACTCCTGGGAAATGAATTGTGTTTGACTACAATATCTACAAACACCGAAGCCATCACAGTGGCCGTGAAACCAGACTTCAACAATCCAAAATGACCATACTTAGAGAGCATGTCAACAACCACCAAAACGATTGAATAACCGTTTGGAATGAGGCAATCCCGTAATAAAATCCATTGAAATGTCCTCCCAAACATTTACTGGTGCATGTAGTGGCTGGAGTATACCTGAACTTTTTTGAGTACTATATTGGGTTCGCTGACATACTGCACAATTAGCCACATATTCATGTACTTCTGCCCTCATGTTTTTCCAATAAAACCCAGTTACAATTCGATTCAAAGCCTTTTGCACACCTTCGTGACCCGCTAAGGTGTGTGTTATGAACTTCAAACATCACTGAAGATTTAAGAGGTGAAGTGGGACTTAGTCAATTCGATTGTGTTTGTAAACCAGTCCATGGTGAGTCGAAAAGTATTGTGTCCAGTAGATGAAGTGACCATAGGAGTGAACAACAGATGCGAATAGTAGGGGTCTGTTTGAACCTCCAACTTTAATTGAGAAATGAAGGAAAATGTTGGACTAGATACTACCAAATATTGACTTGAGGGTTGAGACTCGCTATGGGATATAGAAGAGATTTCATATTGGGGTGCTAGTGTTTCCGTCACAATTTTAGAATATCCTGGCTGGTAAGAAATATCGAAATCATATCTTGCTAAAATAGGAGATGGATGACCTTGTTGGAGAAGCACTACATCTATGCCCACTCCAGATGCATCAGTTTGAATTTGGAGTGGAAGACAAAAATTTGGTAAAGCTAGTACGGGTGCTTGAATGAGTGTTTGTTTAAGTAAATAAAATAGGCTTGCTGGGTGACATTGGACCAATTTCTGGAGGAGTTCAGTCAAAGGAAAAGCAATTGTGGCGTAACCTTACGATAAAAAATCAGATAATCCAAAGAACCCACGTAGAGACTTTAGATTTTCTGGAACAAGCCATGCATAAATGGCAGCGAGTTTATTCGAATCAGGTTGAACACCACCCGAGGATACTATGTGACCGAGATACTCGATGGACGATTGAACAAAATAACACTTGGAAGGTTTGACAAAGAACGAGTTTTCGCACATACATAGTAGGGTACTACGCAAATGAACAAAATGCTCCTCAAGTGACTTGCTATATGTGATATCCCATGTTAATGTAATGCTTAATTAACATATGACATGATACTTCATGAACATTGGAAGTAGTAATGGTAAGATTGAATGGGAAAAGGAGAAGAAATATTAATTAGTAAATAAGGAAAGAAAAGAGTAAAATAGATGAAGTTGGCTAACTTGAAGGATTTGATGGCAATTAGCATTGGAGGATTTAATTGCAAATGGGAAACTGGAAGGATTAAATTGCAATTGTGGGGGTGGAATCTAAGTAGTAATGAAGCTTGGGGACTGAGTTGCAAATGTGATAAGATAAATTCTCAAATCTGATCTAAAATCAGATAACGATCAAAACCCCAAACTTCTCTTCTCTTCCAATTCTGAAAATTCTGGACAAATTTCTCTTCAGTTCTTGGTTAACAGTTAGAAGAACTCTTTGAGTAAGTAAATTACACCTCAACTCTTGTTTTTTGTTGAATATATGTGGGTTTTATGTAGTATTTGTTCTTGGTATGTCATCTTGTTGTGATATGTTGTGATGATTATGATTAGAGGTGTAATTTGTTATATTAAATTGAAAATAGTGAAGAAAAGAGATGATGTAGATTATGTTGATGTATTATGGATGAATTATGTGAAGTGCGAGTTGCTATATGTGTTGGTGAAGGTGGAAGAGGTTAAAAATGGTGAAAATTGAGAATTTTCGGGTTACAGGGGTCACCGATCAATCGCGGAAGGCTGAGCGGTCGATCGGTCGAAGTAGCTCAAATTTTCTGTACTGGGCGATTGATCGCGGAAGGCTTAACAATCGATTAGTCATTGTCACCGATCGATCGGTCAGCGTAAAATGAGATTTTTCTAAATTCTTGCTATTTTCGATTTATTTCATGGATAAGCGTGTTATATGGTATATTTTCATAATAAATTTGATTAGGATTGTTGATGATAAGATATTGAGATAGCAGGATGCTAATATATTATATGTGTGTAGAGCCATTACATACCACATGACATCAAGCATGGTGAAGGTTATTGCTGGTGATAGCTCTATCTATTTTGGAATCATGAGGTACGTGGGACATATGAACACTCTTTTCATTCATACGTTATTGTGATTTATTTATGAGGTGGATTCAGTGAATACCAACGCATTAAGGCGTGAATATGTATTGATGATAGGCGTGCAGTAATATAATATCTGAGACTCTTATATGGAGTTGAAAGACAATATACATTGGCTACTAGTATGATGAGATCATATTGAGCGTAATAACAATGTTATATGTGCTACTCATATAAGGAGTAATGATATTATATGCAGCCAATGAAAATTGATGAGGAACTGGTATTCACTGGAATGAGATTGCAATGGGATCGAGACGATGATCAGGATATGATCGAGATGAGATTGTGAGATATCATGCCATATGCAATGCATATAATTGTAGAAATTATATTACGATTGAGTATGATACATGAACGACCCGAAGAACACGAGATATGAATGAAATACATGGAGTATTTGTAACTACTGTATACGGTTGTGTTCATGATATTTTGTGGATTGTTCTGTAGGGACTCTTTTGGGCGAGGGAGGCCATGATCGTGGGCGCATTTTGCTGCAGTGACAATAGAGTAGAAAAAGTTAGAAGAAATGATACTTATGAGAAGTACTTTTGTTATGGCATGTACTGACATAATAACTGTTAGTGTAATTATCGACTATACTCTCGCCTCAATAATAAAAATATATTATGTTATCATTAATATGGTTTAAGGCGGTGAGAGCCTTACACTATATATATGAGAATATCGTCTATACATATGAGAATATTGTCAAAGAAGACTATGCCAAATTGACGGATGAATGGTTTGAAAATAAGATTCATAGAGGCTTGAAAAAGTGGCTGGAGCATTTGTGAGACCGAAAGACATTACCAAGAACTCGTAATGCCCTTCATGTGTTCGGAAGCCCGTTTTGTGAATATTCGAATCTTGAACACGAATTTGATGATAATCTGCCCGTAGATCAAGTTTTGAAAACACCGTGACTCCATTTAACTCATGGAGGAGTTCATCAATGTTGTGAATATGAAATTTATCCTTGATAGTGACATGATTAAGGGCTCGGTAATCAACACAAATTGTCAAGTCCCATTTTTATTTTTTACTAACAAGTCAGGTGAGGAAAATGGGATTTGACTAAGACATATTATTCCCGATTGTAACATCTCATTGACAAGTTTTTCGATATTAGATTTCTGGGACTGAGGGTGTTATACCTAGATAATAAATTCAGGAATAACACTGGAATTAAATTATAATCTTTAGTAGAATAGAATGGCATATCCCGTGAAAGGGCATGTCCTGAGAAGGGCCTAGCCCGTGAAGGGCATGTCCCGAGAAGGGCATATAATGTTATACCTAGATAATAAATTCAGGAATAATTCTGGAATTAAATTATAATCTTTACTAGAATAGAAGGTCATATCCTGTGAAGGGCATGTCCTGAGAAGGGCATGTCCCGAGAACGGTCTATCCCGAAAAGGGCATGTCACGAGAAGGGCATGTCCCGTCCAGTGAAGGACATGTCCCGAGAAAGGCATATCCCGTGAAGGGTATATAGAAATATATATACTCTTAGACACACACACACATATCAGAATTGAAAAAAAAAATCTGGAACGAAGTGATGAAACGGAAAATCAAAGAGATGAAGAGAAAAATCAACTGTAAGAAACCTTAACTGTCGAGAGAGATTTGAATCGCAGTGGTGAAAGAAAGAGATCGAACGAAGTGCTGAAAGTAAGAGATTGAAAATTGTTGTATTGACATCTTTTCTTATTAAGGTCACTTTTTGTCATTTTAACTTAAAATTGACTTAAATGATTATAAGTTTTTTTTCTGGAGTAGGATGAATAAAGTTTTACCAGTTTCACCATTTAAATTATAGAAGAATTAAAAATTCATTCAACACAACAATAGATTACAAATCCCAGCGCCGAAACCCTTCACTCGGTGCGTATCAAAACTAAATTCAAGAGGAATTCGCAGGGGCATACAGCTGGAGATCAAATTTGTCAATTCATTTTTACCTTGACAATCGTCGAGAACACTTATTGTGTGATTGTACTTTGTTCTTGTTAGGTTTGGATTGAAGATTTAATTATGTCGGGAGAAGAAGATGAAAACGCCGCTGACCTGAAGATACCCGATGGTTTTACTATTTTTTTCTTCTTGAATTTATTGTTTTTTCTGAATATAGTGTCGGGTTAGCACTCTTTTTAATTTCTATTTTTTGTAGGTTTGCTGATCATATTTTAGTTGATTTACTATTCCATGATTGTATATGCATGAAGTCAACTAATTGAGTTTAATTTTGTTAAATACGCCAGTTAGTTGATGTATTGATACTGTAATCTTGACGCATTTGATGTTAATCGCATACCAAAATGTGCTGAGTTATATACTTAGACTAAGATGAATCTTTCTTTTGTATTTGAATTTTTTAATAAATTAAACTACATATAATCTGAACCCCTTGGTAATATCTCAGAATATGTTCAATAGATAGATCGAAGTCAACTGTTTTGTAAATATATATGTTTTTTCTTCCTTGGTTAGCATATTTGCTAATGTAGCTCTAGTTGGTCAAAAAGAAGAATAGTATTGAATCATCTGCATTGGGTTATCCTTGATGAGGTCTTTTCTTTGTGCTCCTATTTTCTCTGTATTTGTCTTTGGTTGTGGGCTTATCTGATTGTACAATGGTTTGCGCAGAATTTTTGAAGGCCAAGTGCCTAATGAATTGTGAAGTTTCCCTCATTCTTGAACATAAGTATCAGCAGCTCCAGCAGATGTCTGAGGACCCAATGAATCAGATGTCACAGTGAGCATATGAACATCCGATGCTTACTTTTTAATTAATAATTTTTTAAATGAATATTTCCTGTTTCTGGAAATCACAGGATTTATTTATTTATTTATTTATAGAGTACATAGTTTTGGATTACTTGCATTCCTGTAACTTCAAGTTTTCTTCCATTAAGTGGTTTTTGAAAATAAAGACAACAGCCTCTTTTACCAAATTTTTTAATGATGGAGCTGCTTTCCTTGGTTTTGAAGAATCCCATTAGCAAATGTTTTAGCTTTAATGATCTGTTTAATTGGGATAAAGAGAAAGATAAAAGGTTAATTGGATTCCCGAGGGAAATAAGCTACACATCTTGTTTGGAAAACATAATTTTTTTAAGTTCGTAAGCAATTATAATATGCGAAACCTGGCTAGATTATAGCTATCCTCTTTGGTCCAGGGTCTTTGAGAAGTCACTCCAATATGCGAAGCGCTTCAGCAGATATAAAAATCCGGATGCTGTCAGACAAGTTCGAGAGTATCCTTCTGTCAGTGCTGTCTTATTAAACCTACATATATACAATTACAACCTGTTATTTGGGTGTGTTTTATAATATAAAGAGATGATCCTCATGAAACTTGGAGTTCTTTTTTTCTTTTGAACCAAAGATATTATGGCACAAACGTGAATTTAGCACCACATTGATGATGAGCTTGTTGAGTAGATCCACTACTGTGGTAGTAGGTATTCTTGTCATTTGTTAGGAATCCTTTTATTTTTCTATCTTGTGAAAGCTGAAATACCTTGCTTCCATGGGAATTGTAAACCTTAACTCTGGTTCAGAATTCTTAGCAGATATCAGCTGGCCGAGTTTGAGGTAATTTTCGTTACTTTCTGGATAGTTGGACTTTTTCTCCGTTTGTTTGTGCTTGAAGGTCCGGAGTTATTTTGTGTAAATGACCCATTTTGCAGCTTTGTGTGCTTGGGAACCTCTGCCCAGAAACAGTGGAGGAGGCTATAGCTATGGTTCCATCAATCAAGGTACATTTTCCCATCCGCCTCCCTGAAAGACTAGAAAAAGAGTTTTGCACTTGGTGTCAGGACCTTGAATCCAAAGCATTTACAACTCTTTCTGAAAATTCTAGGAAAAAAGTATGGATTCTGTGATCCGAGGATGGAGTTCTCTTTTGTAATTATTTTTCATACAACACCGAAACTGCAAGTCGCGATTCATGATTGTTAATCATGTTGGGAAACTCTGCTAGATCTCATTTTTTTCACTTCTGTTTCAATCTCTCAGTTTACTGTCACAAGCTTCCTACTACATTTCATACTATGTCTGAGATCCGACAATCCATGATTAGCCTAAGCTTCTGGCTGCCTATACTTAACTCTCATGAACTCTGCTGAATAAACTTCTTTTGCTTTGCAGACAAGAGGACGTGCACACGACGACGAAGCGATTGAGAAAATGTTGAATGACCTCTCTCTGGTCAAGAAATTCGAGTAGTTACGTATATTCTAGTCTGTGCCAAACAATCTTTGCCTGTAGTTTGTAGCTACACTGGTATCAACACTAGCTTTATTATGTACTGGGAGATACTATGTTGATTCTGCAACATTTCTGTTGAATTTAGTAATGGTTTCAATATAGTGAGAATCTGGACATCGGCCCGAGATTTCAGAGTCAAAAAAGGTGCAAACTTTGAAATTTATGAAAATTCCAAAAGTGAGATTTTAGATTATTCATCTGTTTGGAACAAAATTCAATTGATAGACATTACATCAAAAAGAGTTCTTTATTATTAGTATTTTTTTTTTTTTTGAAGAAAAAAGAGACCTTTATTTTGATCCATACACTAGCAATGATTTATTAATTTGGTATATGAACTGTTAGAAATGGTTAATTGGTGTATTTAAACTATAAAATGAAATAGACAAGAACGAGGAATTTGCCATCGAATTAAACTTCTTTCGCCTGGCTTCGTTTTTTTGTTTTTTGTTTTTTAAAAGAAAAGTATGTTTATTTTTATGTTTTGTATTTTTTTTCCTTAAAATTATCAAGTTGCTGTAATCATATATATTTTAAAAATCTATAGATAATAATATATTTAATTGAATGAATAAAAAATATAGAAATAAATTATATTTGCATTTCCGAAAAAGACATCTTACTTCGATAATTTGTTTCACATAAATACCAAAAAACATACTTTCTGGTGCAAAATAGAAAGATAAATGTTCTTGAAACTGTTAAGTTTATATATTCGAAATATTATTTATTATATTTTCTAGATCTAGGTTTTCAATTAATTAAAACTTTTAGGCAAATTACCACATTATAAGCATTTTAATAATTTTTCTCAGCCGGAGTGCTATAATGTGACACTATACATATCAACGCCACATCAGCATCATGTCGAAAAGCTGACTAAAACTAAAAAAGAACAATTAATAACAAATTATAATAGAAATTTGACAATATAGACAACAAGATAAATATACATTATCGAAATTTCAAAATTGTAATTTTTCGTGTAAATAATTTTATCACTTGCATAGATCCGTAAACAATTTATCGATCGAAGTTAAAAATAAAATAAGGAAATAGATCAAAATATTTCCATATAAGAGACAAATTATTTATCTTTTTCTTGGTTAATTTGAAGGGAAACTTTGTTGCTGCATTTAAGGGCGCTGCCCTCAGGAGCAACATCCACAATCCAAGTGGAATCTTTTTTTTCCTTTCAAACAAATGATTCCAAATGAATGGTGGTGATGTCCTTAAGGGCACTACCCTTAAAAGCATCATTAAACAAACCAATTTGAAGATACTGCTTTTAGGGATATTATTATCATAGATGATTTACCTCAAAATTTCCCTGTTTCTTAAGTGGCTAGATTGCTGTCAAATCTCCACAATCATGTTCATTTGCTTCTGATCTGTCATGTCTACATATTTATTTCGTATTGGACATTATGGTACAATAACTTTGCATCCTCATTTCAATATAAATAACATTAATCAAAAGATTATTAGATACATTGGATTATATCGCAGTCTCACTTCAATGCACTCGATCTTACAAACATCAACATACATACAAACATATACATACATATTTATGTATTTTAGTCTTATAAACTCCTTGTCGATATAAGTATATTCCGATTATATCCACTGTAAGCTTTCATTTTTGCTTGGAAGCTCATTCAGAACAAGATAGCTACAATTCCGAAGAAGAGGATGATAAAGACTTGTTCTGCCATTGCGGTTTCTCTTACTCGGCTTGGGCAGCATTAGTGGGATTCCAAAGAAGGTGTGGACTTCTTTGTTGATTTGTACGGTTTGTTGTTTATGGAATGAAAGAAACAACAGAATCTTTTAAGGAAAATATGCGGATTTTGATAGTGTGATGGATGGTATATTAAGTAAAAAGCTGGATGTGGATCAAAACATACATTCAAGCTCGTTTACTTATTCCCTAAACGATTGGTTCTTAAACCAATTATTTACTTAAAATCTTTGAATGGATAGCATAGCATAGCATTATCTCATAATTTCCCTTGTTTTTGTGTTTTCAATCTCATTGTACTTCAATTAATAATATTTCCTATCCAAAAATAAATAAAATTAATTAATTATAAACATGAAACGAGTATGATTAATTAAACTATTATTATAAAATATAAACATTCCAAAGCATTAATTAATGTCCGTACACAAATTGGGGTGTGGGCACAAAAAACAACGATTCCTACCCACTCATTCTCTTAATCTCGGTAGTATCCCCGCCACCCCGACTCAGCCACTCCAATTGATTGACACTCTTTCTTCACTAGTTTTGTATTTTTAATTACACTTCCTTAGCAAATTTGATCAGAAAATTAGAAAAAATTCCCACTATTATTTCGAAATTTTTAGACTAATAAATATAGTCCCAAACAAATATTTTTCAACAAAAGTAATCAAACATAATTGTTTTTTTTTTATTAAATATAGTCACACGTAAAATTATTTTTTATCAGAAATAGTCTCAGGTTTTTTAAGGGTTTACTAGCTGCTTTTTTTTTAAAAAAAATAGCTTATATAAGACTATATTTGATAAAAACATTTATATGAGATTATTCTTGATAAAAAATAATAATTTGTTTGCGAAAATATTTAATTAGTTCTAAAAATTTGAGACTTCTATTGTAAATATCTCTATTCTATGAGATCGTTTTTGTAATTTATCGACTAATCTTAGGTACTAACCATGATAGAACGAACACTGATAAAAATTACTTGAACTCCCCATGTAAAAAAAACCCTATATCTGTCAATTCTCTCTCATAATATTGTATCAATTCCATCACATAATATCGAAAATTAAGGTATAATAATATTCAAATTTGTAAAACAGATAATTAGCTATTAATGTGAGGGACTATATTTCGTCATGTCACTTCCGCAACACCGACCACTCATTATCTCATTTAATAGGGATCAAATTTCCCAGTCATTTTCTTTCTAAATTACTATAGTATGTAAATGTATTCCTTCTTCACTAATCTTCTTTCTCTCTTTACCTTTTCTCCATTTCCTCGTTAATTTCCAGTTTGTCTTGCTTAAGATGAACTCAAAATATTCTGCAGTTCTTGATCTGTTTTAGCTTTGTTTTCTTGTGCAATTCAGCTCTCTTATTCTACTGGAAAGTTCTTCCTTTTTTTTTTTTTTTTTTTTTGCATATATACTTGAAATATAGCTGCAGTGATCACCGGCGATTCATGGAACCGGGTAAAATGTCAGCAGAAAATTCCTCAGACCGTGTTTGTTACGTTCACTGCAACTTCTGCAACACCATTCTGGTGGTAAAATACTGAGAATTTTCAACTTTTAAACCCTTGGCAAGCTTTAGAGCATGCTAGTATTCTTAATTACTTAACTTAGTTTATAGATTATGATATGTGATGATTTTCTTGGGTTTCTTTTGAATTTCTACATACTTTCGCATGGTAATTTATGATGATTTTTTCTGATGAATGTTTCTTTTTGATAAAGATGGCAGCTGAAATATGAATTTACATATGCCCATATGAAAGAAAAGAGATCTAAGATTTTCGTGGGTGATCTCTTGAGATGCTTTTGTGTTTCATCCAGAATGACGAACCCTAACGAGGAGAACTACAAAATAGCAAGAATTTTTGTACCTTTTTAACAAGTTAAAACCCTATTTTCCATTTTAATACCGAGTCTATGGTAAATCTGCTTTTAGTGTTCTTTTTCCTAAGTTCAGGATCCTCCGAATTCCTCCACATCTTTCAAGATGGAATTAATCAACAGAATACTTATTCCTGTTATTAAATTATCAGTTGTCTTTTCTACTGTAAGTTATTCTTCTTCGTACTCCTGTAGTTGCAGCTCCCATTAATGAGTTGTAACTATGCCGACAGACACGTCAACTTGTGTTAACTGTATGTCGAAAATGGGGTGATTCTGTTCTAGCAAATTCCCTCAACTTTTTACCTGATTTTCAACTGTTTTTGTTTATTTCATGATGTGGGATCTGAGATTCTGTGTTGATTTGCTGTTCCTATGGCCAAGAACTGTTCAGAGACCCTGCCAAAACTATAATCATGCAACACAGTTTTTTTTTAAAGTGATCTCTTTTCGTTTATAAATCAGCAGCTTAATTGAAGGAAGATTATGATTCCATATATCTTCATATATCTAGTTCCAGTCACGTCCTTTTCATCTCTCTCACACACATTATCACACACAGTGAAGGTGTCAGAGCACCAGAAATTAAAGTCAGGAGCCACTGAATGGAAAAGAAAGAGGCAAAGTCCCTTTAGGTGTATTAACTAATTATCCATGTGAAGCCTGTGCCTTTGAATTTCCCTCATTTATCCAAGAATTGGACTCAATTTACGAATTAACTCCTTTATAATTCCATGTGTCAGCAAAAACAAACTCGACAGCTTTCACCCATTCTAGTACATTTCGAGTCCTTAATCATCTCGTTCTTGCTGTAACTCAATTCAAAATCCTTTCTGTTTTGCTTCTGATATAGTATTTAGTGCATCAATTAAGCTAATGTATTTGCAAGAAAATGAAGATTTTACATGTTCACTGATCTTCTGCAAACATGAAATTACCAAGAGGAGAAGGGTTTACTGTTTTAGGTTTTTTGAATGTTTTCCATTTGGAATTAATCTAAAAAAAGATCATTAAATACATGAATGTGTATATACGTGGTGTGCAGGTTAATGTTCCATGCAGCAGCATGTTCAACATTGTGACCGTGAGATGCGGGCACTGCGCAAATTTGCTGTCTGTTAATATGGGAGCATTGCTTCAGTCCTTTCACCCTTCAAGATTTCCAGGTTTTCTTCCCCTGGAATCAAGGATCACAGTTAATATATATGGCCAAAATAGACAAGTTTCAATGTTGATCTAGTATAATACATGCCTCACTAAAAATGACAAATCCCGAGCACGAAACTCCCACCATAAGCGGGGTCCGGTAAGGGTCGGGTTACGTTGCTAAACGCTCAACCTTATAAGGTATGCTGATTCTTACTGAAATAATTTCATTTTGCTGATACATGATGATTACCTAATACAGATCCAGAGACAACATTCCAATCATTTTGGTGGTGTTAAAGGACACCGATCATCTTCCAAGTGCCAACATGTTTGCTACATTCCAGGCTGAAAATGTACTACCATAAGACAACAACAATCCAACGTAAGCTCGCTAATTTTTGTTGTCTATCCTTCTCACACAATTAATAATATACTTAAAAGACCTGCACTAGCTACAGTTGAATGATAACAGGTGAATTTGTTAAAATAATAACATTTTTTTGTAAAAATTTAATTTGAGAAGACGACTATGATCTTACGCACATTGGGTATGCTGTTTTAAAGTGCATTTAGCTCTTAGGTCTGTAATCTCATTCTTTTATTAAGGAAAAAATTGTAAAATCATGGTCTCATTGGATT
>CAJQUN010001843.1:0-42920 GCA_907163345.1 Haberlea rhodopensis
TATTTCCTCTGGTCTCAAATTTTGTAAGAAATAACGCGTTAACAACACTTAAAATTCGATGATGGAAATATCCTAAAAGGATAAAATGATGCAAAAGAGGTAACATGATTACCAAAACTGAAGATATACTGTTGTGAAAAATTCTCTATGCAAAACATATAAAGCTTCTTCGGCCAAGTGGTTTTATAAGTTGTTAAAAAAAAATCCTGTGCATGCAGCTAAAATGTGTTGCGATAATGCTATAACAAAATGATCTCTAGTGGCATAATCGTGAGTGATTATGTGAAACCGCGGATCCGCATATGAAATGGTTAACCTAGAGATCATGTGGAAGTTTATCGAGGGGAATGAGGTTAAAATCCTATAATCAAAATCTCATAGTGATACCCAACCTTGTTGACTGGAGATCCCAGGATCTAGGTTCAAAATGGACAACTAAATTATGATATTGTATAAACACCTGGAGATCAATCTCCAACTCATTCATATGATAAGGGGTGTAGCCTGCAAAAAGGGTACGAGGTTAGGCAAAAGACCTTTAATGATTTCTAAGACATATTAGGATATGTTGGAGTATAGATATTCTTCTAGGAGATCACCTACGTAAGTGCGAAGTGTGGCCGCTTCAAAGAATGGAAAGCACTTATGAAACCAAGCGTGGTCCATGGTCGAAATGGATACAACTGTAAGAAACCAATACGGAGGTTAGAATTGTTATGGTGTGGGTTCAATTGTCTTGGTTTACACCAACGACTAAATAGTTCAAGGCTATAAGTTCACAATAAGTCAAGTAAAATCCGACTGAATACAACTGATGCTTGTTGAACGTACCGCAAGTGTACGGTGTCAAGTTTTAGTATAGAATTTTAAAATACGGATGTCGAACCCACAGGGATTGAAAATTAAGTTAAACCAAGTACTGTAATTAGAATAGTCTCGACTTTATTTAGATAATCGATAGCATAATTATTAACTAATCTACTAAAATAAAATAATAATTTAGCAAGATGAAGAATTTAAGTGGGAGAAAATCAATGAGAACGGATTCTAGAGGTTCGACTTCACTCAACTATCCACTATGCCGTGTTCTTCTAATTTATTAACCACGAATCCTATGTTATCTATTACCTCTCCCGAGTGTTAAATAGAAATAATCATTCAACAATCATCTTGATGTGCCCACCTAAGATAAATTATTAAACAATTTCAATAGCGCTAGATTCGTTCTATGGCTTCGTTGGAGTTATATGTCTCCCGACTATATAAACTTCCAAATATGTAAATTCCTACGGTCCTATTCAAAACCCCCTCTCCCGAGTGATAGATTCTAAATAAATATGACGAATCAACTAGTGATCAATTAATTAAAAGCATTCAAATCAGGAATCACAAATAAACCAAACGAAAAACCAAAATGTATTCAATCAATAATCAACGACACAGGTTCAAGTCAATATCCGTCTAACTCTAGATAGTCTAATAAATTAGTTCATGAATACATTAAATAAACACATAGACATGTCTTTAATCATCATAAACATAAGGGAAGAGATAATCAAACGAATTAGATGATGGCCCTCCGTCCCCGGTAGTCGCCGTCGTCTTCTCCGTTGTCAAAATCTCTACCCTTTGTTGTAGCGCACCGCCTCGAATGATCTTCTCCCCTTTCACTAACTCTCGGCTACTGCTCTCACGTGAATTTCTTCACGTCCGAATTCTGTTGCTCTCGCCTCAAATCCTCTTCGTTTTGCCTCCCCTCTGTTCTGAATTTTATTTACGTAAATACGTAAACCCCTCGCGCTGCTCTCCTTCCTTTTTTCCCGTAAAATCTTTTTCTCCGTTAATCATAAAATCCATGCCTATCTTATATCTATTCATACAAATCAAGTCAAAAGGAAGGAGATTTTCTTTCCATGTGCTGCACGTAAATCCCTTCCTAATGTATCGCCTCTTCTCTATTGTACGTATGTTGCCTTCTAAAATAATAATTCTCCTCTAAAATATATCCTCAATCTTCTCATCTTTATCACTGGTCCATAAAATCTACTCTTTCTCGATCACGTCCGACTTTCTATAAATTGAAGATTTTGGCGTTGGGCGCAACATGTGTTGCGTTGTCAAATTCCAACTTTAAGTCCCAATTTGAATTTTTGTAACATTTATGTATTTTTCATCATCTTTTAGTAATCAAATACTTCATTCCTTGGATTCCTACAAAACATCAGAAACAAGAACAAAACACCTAATTCTGCTCGAAAACCAAAACAAAAGTATAAGAAAATATAATAAAATATAAGTGCAATTATGCACTTATCAGCCGTCACCATATTGGTATCCAGTCTGTACAAATTGTCTTTGATGGCCAATATATCTACGGGTGACTCGTTCATACCACTCACTATATCCAACCACTACAACACAATATAGTGGTCTGTCCACACATAGATCACGTGCCACCTCCCATTTCTGTATATACACAACATGGTGTGTACTCCAATCCTTATTGACACTATCATCACGTAATCGTGGATCTGTGGGGATGTCTTGTAGCATTCCAAATTGACGAAGAACCCTATCAGGATGGTGCATTTCAACAGTATCATAACAAATTAATTTTTTGGCATATGTCCATAATTGGTGGCTTAGATGTTCAGTGCACTCATCAGGTATGACTGTCAATTAAACTACAAATACAAAATTGCATTAAAAAATATATATACAACATTATTTATTTTTCATAATAAACACAACTAATATATTGCTTACTTGAGTTGATGATTGCTCATTAAGAATGTCCCTAATGATGCGTACAGAATGCCTCCCTGTTTTCCTAAACCTTAAATGACATGTCCATTTGTAGAACCACAATTGAAAAATCTATAAATATATTAAAACATATAAAATAACACAAAACATAATCATATTATTATCTTACACCATATGGAGCAGCATGTAACATATTCTCCTCATCGATAATGATTGGGCCAATGTCGAATCTAGCCTCACCCATTTGAGGAGTTAAACCTGGTATTCTTGACCATGCCCAAATCTAAAATATTGTCATGAATACTATTAGTTAATTATGACGATAAAAATATTTCAAACATTTGAAAAGCACAAACGTAAAGTTTACCTGTACGACCTGTAATGCACCACCTATCAATTTTTTTCCTCTCATCGAGGAAGTGCATAACTCACGGTACAAATATGCCAACACGGCACTACCCCAACTATAATTGCCAACAGAATCAATATCCTCTAACTTCTGTAAAAAAAAAATTAACTTTACAGTATTGCCGGAGGAATCATGGCACAAAATTCCACATAACATCAATAATACACAAGCCCAAGTATATCCGACTACATCTTATGTCGTACTAAGAGTATTATTCACCAAATGATTCTTTATTGCAGATAGGTACAACTTTGCACCTTTAAAGTGTGCAGTATCGGTGTAAATCCCAAAAGCATATGGTAATATTTTTGCCACTCAGGTACACTTCTGTCATAATCAATACCAGATAATACGATACCATCTACTGGCAATGCTCATATCACTGCAATGTCTTGTAGTGTGAAGGTTGCCTCTCTGAATCTGAAGTGGATAGTATGTGTTTCACGGCGCCATCTCTCAACTAAAGTCGTGATAAGGTGAAAGTCAAGTGTAATTTTACCTGACTTATAAACACCATAAAAATCAATACTGTCCAACCGACTCACAACACGCGTATCTAGGGGACAAAGATCCCAAAAATATTTATCAGGGTTTCTGCCTCGAAGTGTAGTATCAATATCACCTGCCCAAACATTCTCAGATCGATGAGATGACTGTATTGATAGGAGATGACTGTCAATCGGGCCTGGTGCTCTTTGTAAATCCATCCTGAAATATTACACAACCAATATCAACATAACAAAAATATAAATATGGCCACCACCACCCGCCACCATCCCGCCGGCCGTGGCTAGAAAACGGCGGCCACCTCCAAACATCCCCAACGGTCGTAATCATCCGGCGGTCTCCTCCACTCATCTCCAAACTATAACTATCTTTTCAATAACAACTACTAAACAACAAAAATCAAACAAAAACAACAAAATAATATAAATTCTACAACTTTCAAAAATTTATATTACTGAAAAAAATATTACCTCAGCTTCAAGAATGATAAACAACTAAGCTCCACAAATTGCAAACCACAACAACTTTGAAAAATTTGGCAAAAAAAACATGGAAGGATTTTCGAAATTTTTGGGGAAAAATTTCGTCTGGAAGAGGAGGAGAAAGGAAGAAAGAAAGAAGAAGAAGAAGAGAAGGGCCGACGCTTTTAAAAAATATTATTGAATGCGTCATCTCAGATGATGTCTTCAATAAAAAAAACTATTTTTTTGTTGAAGGAGCCATCTCAGATGGTGCCTTCAATAATATTTTTAAAAAAATATCTGAAGGCGTCATCTTTAGATAGCGCCTTCAATAATTTTTTAATTCAGAAATGAAGACGCCACCTAAAGTCGTCACTTCAAATGGTGTTTTAGGTTACTTTAAAAATATTTTAAAATATCGATTATTTTGTTAAATTAATTATTATTTTTTTAAAAACCCAATATTGGTTTGCATTAATTTAATGTTTTATGTTTTGATTGATTTATATGATGTAAAATTAACAAAAGCAATATTATTTTATTATCTTCTAGGTAAAAAAAGTAAATGATTTATATTATTTATTACCATATATGGTATGGTAAGAAACCTTAAACCCTACGTCCCAAACCCCACAACCGTTGTGAACCACAATGTTCGATGTTCCGGTCACCTCTGTCATACGACAACATTTAATTCCCCAGAATATCTTCTCCCAAATTCCCTCTTTAACCATCTCCCCCGTTGTTGACTTGGCAGAGTTCCCGGAGAAGGACGTCATATGGCGAATCCTCACTCAATTACAATCTCACACTCGTCACAGTGATAAATTCTTTATCAGTTCTCTCAGGCACAACATTCTCTTCAAGAACGAAGTTCTTAAGTTGAGCCCTTCTGAGATAGACGCCATTGTGGAGAAATTGAGTTTCCAGAACTCCGAAATTGCGATTGAGTTTTTCGTTTTGCTGCAAAATAAGCTTTGGGATCAAGCACTCCCGAAGCTCGCGTTTTGTTGTTGCGCACCTTTTGGAGGAAAAGAAGCGGCTACGTGGGCTTCACTGCCATTTGCTGCAGGTGGTTCAGGATGAAGGTAATTAGCACTTGGTCATTGTATTTGCTGATAATATGATTAAAAGAGGAGTGTTTTAGATACATGGGTAGTCTTTCGAGTGATTGTTGATTATAAAAGTTATCAGTTCGAGTTTTGTTTGAGTTTGAGGTTGCTTGAGTTCTATTGAGTTTAGATTATTGTTTATTAAATTAGTTAATTTATGATCTTTGGCATTCGAAATGTAAGATTTTGGTAAATATTTGAAACTCAAGATTTTAATTTTTGGACTTCGCATTTCTTTCAATATGATTTCTGAATCCATGGCAATTGGCAAATCTTTCAATCAAATCAATCTTAAAGTTCTAATGTCCTTTATGTGGTGCATGGTTCGCCATCGCACCGCCAACCTTCAGCTATCAGCAATACTACTTAATGGGGTGACGATGAAAGAGAAGGTCGCGGTGTCTGAATGGACGACTTCGTTCGCGGTTATTGTCGCGATATTTTTTAAAATTAAAAAAAAAATTAAATTAAATAAAAGTATTTAAAAATTTATTGAAAAAAATTAAAAAAATTCCGTTCCGGCCATTCCTTTGCGGCCGTGAAATCGCCGCTACACTCCACGACTTACCCGTTCCGTTCTGCGGAGGCCGCAAAATCGCCGACATAGATACGTACCCGTTTTAGCCTGGAACTTTGCAACGAAAGGAGCCGTTCCCGTTCCCGTTTCTGCAAACCATGATGTGGTGTTGTGGGAAATATCTTTTCATGCTTCATTGGAGACTTTTATTTAGAAGAGTTTAGAGATATAAATTTTGGATTTTCTTATCTTTTGTGCCTGTGTATCTGAGATTCTGATATTTATTAGCTTAAATTTCACTCACATTCTGTTAGCTCTGGCTTGGAGTTCCTGTATAGAGTCTGTGTTGTAGGTTTGATTGATATGATGGACCGATGGCTCATAATTAGGGATGTCCGAGCAATGAAGCTTGTAATTCTTTTGATTTTCAAAAGACATTTTAAATTATTTCCCCTTCCACAGGCTCACACTTTACTTAGAGGTTGCGATGGTGAGAGTAGGTGCTAGGGTTTGAGAGTACAAGAATCTTTGATTGTTGGACTTCATTTGAAATAAATCAGGATAAGAACATGTAGTTGTATTACAGTTTTTGGTAGCTGTATGAATACTTGTGGTTTGAATTGGATTGCAAAAGGTTGTGATTCATGTCATTTCAATGATTGGATGGGTAAGCACCCCCGCCCCTTCGATGGCATCCGATGCCATCTACGTCGCCCTCCCTAATCAAGCTGCAAGTTTCTTCGTGTCATTTCCATTTTGTCGGTTAGACATTTGCTTGGTTTCAAAGAACAAAGGTGTGTGATGAATCTCCTTCTCCTATATGATATGTCTTTCTTTGTTGGTTGGTGTCAAGTTTAGTTACATGCGAATTGGAGAACATATACATTGCCTATTTTTTTTCTGCTATCTGATTCGTTATGATTCTTCAGGTTTTGAATATGCATTCTCACTTTGTGAGCTACTTTTTAAAAGTTTCAGGTGTTTGGGACTCAAACAATCTGGTCTGGATATGCTGGCCCTTGCATATTCCAGATCTGGTATGGTTCTATGATTCCCTTGTTGTCCTCGCCAGGATGAAGGACTTAGATATTCAGCCATCAATACACACAGATATCATTTGGGATGTTTATAATGAATCAAGGCCAATGGGAGTGGCCCAACCGAGTATACAAATTCAATTTTCCTTGATGGACTTTGCTGGCAGTACTTGATTCATGAAGCAATTGCATTTCTGTGCAATCTTGAAGAGAAACCGGGGAAGCCTTGTCTTGCTTCCTATAATACTCTTATGTCAGGATTTTGTAGAATGGGGTTCGTAGATATTGCAAAATCATTATTCTGCAAGATGTGTAAGTTACTTCCTGAAGCATGTAGTTATTATAATATTCTCATTCATGGGCTCTGTGTTGCTGGTTCAATAGAGGAAGCACTAGTGTTGAATGATAGATAAAGATGACAAGTGTGAGTTTTACTTTATTAGAAGTGTTAGTCATTATGAGTCTATAATTAACAATGCGTTATATCTCCTTTATTTTAATTATTCATAAATGATTCAAATGCAGCAAGTGCAGAAATCAAAGAACACGAGAATTGGGAAATTTTCTTATATTTGACGGAATGAAAACAGCACAGGAAATACCCAAAGAAACACTCCAAACCTAAATATTACTCAGGGAAAGGTAATCTCCCTGCCTCAGCCGTAGCTCACTCCAAAACTCACTAATTTCAGATCCAAGCAAGATATATTGGAGAGCTGAAGCCCATGTTTTGGAAACCAGGTGCATTATGTGCAGAGCTGAAGCCCATCAGCTGTATTCCAAGAAACCGATATTTTATGTTCTTGGGGTCCAACTGTATGCTTTTCTTCATGAGCACAGCACATAGAAACCGAGGTACATTATTCCATCAAATGACATAACCACCTCTCACACATGACTTATGTATGATCTAAATATAGGGATAAATGGTTCAGGTAAAAGATTCCTGGCCTAGATACTGTGGCGGAGACATGCTCTTTGACAGGGACGAGTTTTTCAAGGCTTTAGATGGGGTAAGCTGCTCAGGACAAGTTCACCTCTGGTTTCTTGCTCAATCATCCATTGCAAATTACAAGCGAGCAAAAGCTATCGGGGTTGATCAAAACTTTAAAGGGTGAAGGGGAGATCAAGGGTGGCCTCTTCATGGTTGGGAGAGGAAAAATGGCATTGCTCACCAGTTCATTGAGAGAAACTTTGGCGACTGGGAACCACTGGCTGAAGTTATAGAGATCTGCACTCCGTATCCAGGTATGCCTTTACGGGTAGGAGATATAAACACCAGAACATGACAGGACCATTAAATCAAACAGAGCTTCTGCAAGGATATGTATATATGATGTTTTAGGCTTTTAGCATTAGTCTTCAACCTGAAAAAGATTCACTATGATAAATTCTGCTTCAAT
Source organism: Haberlea rhodopensis (assembly GCA_907163345.1). Taxonomy (NCBI): domain Eukaryota; kingdom Viridiplantae; phylum Streptophyta; class Magnoliopsida; order Lamiales; family Gesneriaceae; genus Haberlea; species Haberlea rhodopensis. The sequence goes on from CAJQUN010001843.1 coordinate 8,213, forward strand.
TTTATACAGAACCCACCGAATAGCCAGTCTAGGCGATGCAATCAATAATAGAAGTAGAATAATGAATTCTCAACTGTCAGAAGAAAAGTTTGGCTTGAACCTCAGTGTCAGTCATGAGTCGTATTTCACCATCAAGAACTCTATAGCTATTATTAGTTTTTGAAACTTGTTTCCGGGCATGTATTCTTGTGATTGATGAAAATTATGTTGTTGTGTCGTTGAGAACTTTCGTTTTCTATGCTACCAATTCAGATTGTCCAAGAACTTAAATAACAGAAAACGGATATGTAATCACTTTTGCTGCTGTTAATCCGATCAAAGCCAATTGCCGATGAAATTCTCATGTTTATAGTAGAATTTCACTTTGATTCCTATAAAATTTTGAAAATGTTCTTAAAACGATACATTATGCTTCTAAAACATCTTGAAGTGATTAATGCTTCAAAGCATGGCAAACGTGAAATAGTTGCTGGCAATGCATTTGAGTTCTCCAATGCATTTCAAAGCTGAAACTGAACACCTGATATTGTTCCTCTAGAATAAGGTACAGTTTAATAATCTTTTCTCTGGTTCGGAAGTAACAAGAATTTGAACCCCTCGGAACCCCACAAAGTATCCAATAAGAGCATGATATGGAAATACTAATCAATCAATAAAACGAAAATAAACCCACTACATGATAACCGAGAAAAGCGAACTCCTGCTAAGTAGCATCAGGCATATAAGATAACAGGCGACCTTCCTGCAACTTCACTCTGGAGAAGAACTCTTAGCATTCGACTTCTTGCTAAGTGGAATACAATGTTTGAGTTCAAATAGAGCACTTTCATTCACGGAGGACTGAGGGGTTTATATCATGGATAAGGAATAGGTGATCCCGAATACTTATCAGAATAACAACAGAAGGACAAGAAATTGCTCGGCTATTCACATTAAAAGAAGGAGAATGGAGGGACACGACTGAAGTACTGAGACATCGATCAGGTTACAGCTTTCATGTGTCTGCGTGGTAGAGAATCTGATGGTGCAACAAAGAAACTGAAGTCAGATTAAAATCTTTGGCTATAAATGAAGCTACATTAGAGGACATGCAAAATACCATTTAAATCTTGTTCATCTATAGTAGGACTTGAGTTGAAGCCCATTTGAACAACGTTGTGAAGTTCATCTTCCCAGGCATTCGATACCTGCTGATGATGACACTAGAGTATTATAAAATAAATCCCCTCTATATATGCCCTCAAAATAAGCTTATTTTGGAAGGTGTATTAGAGTTAGTTAACAAATGCAGCTGTACATAACTTGTAAATGTAGTCAGGAAGGTAGTTAGTTAGAAGAGCCTAATTATTAGTTACACTTGTACATAAACTCTGTAACTTCCATCATTTGAGTATGACCGGAGAATTCATGTTTTCTCTCATATTCTTCCAGATATTATTAGTCTAATAAGGTGATACGCTATTTCTTCTGCTGGCATTACTCTACCAGAGGAAATAATCAATTAGAGCTTTACTTGTGAAGAAGGATCTTTGAATTCTTCACCAACAGCAGTTGATTGGAGATTAATTGCACTTTGAAGAGCATCCGAAGAGTTTCCTAGACCGGGAAGGCCTGATTGAATTAGTGCAGGTTGTGATGGATGTAGAGGAGGATAAGGCATGTTCATACTGGGGGGGAAAGCCAATGAGGATGGCAGACCATTTCTAGGTTGAAGGACCTGTTACCGATTATTCTTGTATTAGATACGTAGGAATTACAAGGTCAATTGCAAAGTGGGGTGGGATACGAGAGGCATATACTTACGTCTTTTGTGAGGAATGCTTCGATATTGAAGTTGAGCCGTGGATTAACTGTTGCAAGCTTCATGGACAGGAACTGAAAAGAAACAGAAATGCACTACCATTAACGATCTCTAAACTTTAAAATTCTTATGCAACAAGAATAAATTTTTAAAAGTATAGAACTATTATTGAAACACCTCATGTGAACCCAAGTTTCCAGGATAAGTGGTATAACTAATACGATATTTGTGCCACGAGGTGAAAGTTTTAGAATTGCCCAATATAATTCCTATTATTCATCAGGTTGGTATCGAGTGCTTATTTGCAGGATATTGTTGATAGACAATCCATCATGCACGTGTATGATCTACGGTTTATACCTGAAGGGATCCCCATTAAATTATAAAATTAGTTCGGGCAACTTCCCATGAGTTCAAGCTTTTGGGTTAGAAATGGTAACTAACAGTCATTAATTTAGCATTTTATGTGTATATTGAGCATGCACCTCATCAAACTCACATACTTATTGATTTCCGGTGAAACCAAATTGCGTTTCTGCGAAAAGTTCGTTAATATTTCTTGATAGTTTAAAAGAATGGGTTAAAAGGGGGTCTCTTCAATAGCTAAAGCTCTACCATTGAAAAACTCCACATTAAAAATGTTGTTGTATTCTTAAAAACTCATGAATAACAAGAAGACTTTGAGAGCATTCATCACATACCTCAACCTGTCGCTGCAGTGATTGCACATAATTGATGATCTCGTCCAGCATAACTGATTTTCCTGTAACCTGCTAGGAAAGATGTATGAGTATTGAATACGCAAAAAGTCCAATGGCAATAAGATTTAATCAATGCTACTAACCTTGCTGCAACCAGGAACGAGATCCTGAAGGTATTTCATCCTTTCACTAATCTTCTCTCTCCTCACCTGCATTCAACAAGCAGTAGTCTAATGTCAAAACCAAATGAAACTTTGCTCACTAAAGTAGCATAGTACACAAATAGAATCCCCAATAGACGTTCATTACAACTAGGGGTATTTGATTTGTATTCAAAATTATTGAACTTCAGTCGACTCGAACGTGTGTGTGTATATATATATATATATATATATATATATATATATAAGAACTCGAGACATAATTTGAACAATTGGTTAATAATGTTAATAATTAAATTTGAACAGAAAAAAATTGAGCAATTCGAAGCAATTATAGTTCAATTTTCAAAATTCAAACCAAGATTTGAGGCCGCTAAAAAACTTTGAGATCTGACTTAAAAATGAAACTATGAGTGACATTGCTCTCGATTCAGTTCATTTGTACAAACAGATGAACTTTTTAAAGCCATTACCCTTTCAGCAAGACTGTGGCTGTTTGTGGCCTGACCTCTTCGTGCTCTAACATGTATATATTCTTCTTTAGGCAAATCTGACCCTTGGGATCCCTGCATACCATGTTTGCCAACAGGTTTACTGCTCGAAGCTGGTTCTTGATCGCCCTTTTGTCTAATTTCGACATGGTCCTTTTCTGTGTCAATACATGGCTGTGGGGCTGCCTTCTTGTATTCATCCAGGCCAACATTCTGAAACACAAATACAAACTGAATCAACAAAATTCAGAATGCCGCTGCAGTCGAGCTGTGTTGAAGTTTTAGAAAAATGGAAGCTATAGATGATTATCCAATGAATGGCACCATAAACATTCTACCTGAGCAATTCTCTTCCTTTTCTTGGAGCCATGCCCTTTACCAGAAGACTCCACAGCTGCACCTTCAAACTTCTCTAGCGAATCACCGTTATTAAATTCAGCAACATCAGACTCATTACCTGATGCCTCAACTGCCTTTTTTGCTTCGTCTTGAGACCGAAGAAAACTTTCATTCCTTTTCTCATTCTGGAGTTGGCTCGCTTCTATGCAATGCTCGACTGGAAATGAAGCCTCTTTAGAAGCTTCAGCCATGTTTATTTCGTATCCATTGCCCCGAAAAATCTCATGCGGGCCTTGTATCGAAGGATAAGTATGAGAATATGGATTCAAAGGGTCGGGAACGGAGAAGGAATTCATCATTTCCCCAAAATTCCCTCCACTGAAGCTCGAAAACCTAGCTGCTCGTTCAATAAAAGCTGAATCAGCTGGAAAGAGAGGCAAGCTCTGACGAATCATCCCTGGAACAGCAGGTAAAAAGATACCCTTTCTAAGGATTTGATCAGGGTTCCAATCAAGAGTAGCTCTTATGGAATTAAGATGACTCAAAGTTCCAGTATTTGCTTGCTGATCCCAATTCTGAGGACAAAAAGAATCAACCACTGACGCAGAGGAGTAAACAGAAGACTCCACCATTGGATTGTTCATTGGAATCGTTTCAACAGATGCATTTGTTAGATTGTTTCCAGTCACTTGCGAGTTTGAGGATAAATTATATGTAAGATAATTTCCAGGATTTTCACTCTCCTTCTCCGATACAACGGAGGTAACCATATCCATGTCTTCCGCACAAAAAAATAATATGCTCCAAGATATACCAACTACACCTCTTTTTACACCTACTGATTCAAAACATTACCTGGAAAAAGGCGAAACAAACAGGCATACACCCTAGGAAAAAAGTCCTACCCCAAAAAAAACTTAAAAATTTCAATCAAAATGGTTAAAGGAAAATATAAGGGGTGTAAAGAGAGAGAATATAAAAGAAAAGCATAGCTTGATTGTTCTTCTTAAACATGCTTCAATGGAACAATTTCAACATTCAAACTAGTCTTTAAGAAACAGCTATAGAGGGATAAAAAATAATGCATCCTCCACGATTTTATAACTCATCAATAGATGAAAAACACCATAAAGAGACATACAACTGCAACTATTTCCAAAGCTTTTCCAGAAATTAAAGCAACTTTTTTTAAAAAATTAAAGCAATTTAATACCATTAATGCCGGAAAAAACAGCCCAGTTGAGTAAAGAGATCAAGAAAGTTTCAGAAACCATTCAATTGAAGCAGCGGAAACAGTGGTTTCAGCATCATAAATACTAACACCATACTCATTCAGAAAAAGGCAACCCAGTAAGCAAGTACCATGAAGCACAGAACTTAAAGTGGGAAAAGGGTAAATAAAGGTGCAAGATAACATTTTCAGATCGCATTTCGTCCTTTAAAACTTCTATAATTATTTGAAGAGCCCTTAAATTCTTGATTTTTTTACCGTACAACTATTTAAAGCTCAGGCTGTTATGTATTAACACACAGTGACAGCGAGCATTCATTCAAGAAAACAATAAATAAAGAGAGAGAGGTGGGGGTGAGGAACAACATCAATAATTACGGAATATTTATAAATAATATTTTTTTGGATATTATTTATATATCAACTTAATAATAAATATAATATTATCTAAATAAAAATATATAAATTAAATAGGACCCAAGCCATGTCTTACTTGCAAGTTGAGCGAGAAAATGAAGATAAAAGAGAAAAATGGGTATTAAAATAATGTGGAAAGGAAAGCTTCATAAGAAAGATGCTTTGTTCATATCCACGCTTTGCATAAAAAAGAGAGTTGTTGATGATTCACTAGTAACTAGGGTTTTTTAATAATTTAATCGAAAAAAATGTATTTAACAAAATAAACGGAGAAACTTAGTAAAACAAACGAATGTGCTATCTGAGATGACGCCTTCAATAATGCTTTAACTCAGTCGCCCGTCTCCTTCTTTCTTATCCTTTCCTTTAATTCTTCTCTCTCTTCTCAAATTTTAGGCGAAAATCCTCCCCAAATTTCTTAAAATTCTTCCATCTTTTTTCCATAATTTCTTAAATTATTGTGGTTTGTGGAGCCTAGTTGTTTATCATTCTTGGAAACTAAGGTAATTTTTTTTCGTAATATAAATTTTTGAAAGTGGTAGAATTTACATTATTTTGTTGTTTGTGTGTGATTTTTGTTGTTTGGTAGTTGTTATTTGAAAAGATAGTTGTAGTTTGAAAAGATAGTTATAATTTGAAAATGAGTGGCGGAGACCAATGTCCGGTGGCTGTTGAGGGTGGCTGTTGAGGGTGGCCGGTGGGGCGCTGGCGGAGGGGCTTCGCTGGCGAGGCGTCGGCATCGGCGGCGGGTGGTGGCCTGCGGTGCTGGCCATGTTTATATTTTTGTTATGTTGATATTTGTTATGTAATATTCAGGATGGATTTACAGAGAGTACCAGGCCCGATCGAGCGTTATCTTATGTCATTGCAGTCATCTCATCGATCTGAGGATGTTTGGGCAGGTGATATTGATAGAACACTTCGATGTAGAAGCCTTGATATTTATTTTTGGGATCTTTGTCCACTTGATATACGTGTTGTTAGTTTGTTGCACAATATTGGATTTTATGGTGTGTATAGGTGTGGTAAAATTGCCATTGACTTTCACTTCATCACGGCTTTAGTTAAGAGATAACACCGTGAAACATACACATTTCATTTAAGATCTGGAGAGGCAACAATCACCCTTCAAGACATTGCAGTGATATGGTCATTGCGAGTAGATGGCACCGTATTGTCATGTGTTGATCACGATAGATGTACACATGAGTGGCAAGAATATTGCCATATCTTTTTGGGATTTATACCAGATGTGGCACACTTTAGAGGTGCAAAGTTATAACTATATGCCTTAAAAGAACATTTGTTGAATAATGCTCTGAATGAGCACAGTACGGCAGATGATGTTGTTAAATACACAAGGGCTTGCAAATTACTGATGTTTGGGGTCATTATGTGCCCTGATTTATCCAGCCATACTATGAAGTTATATTATTTACAGAAATTAGAATATATTAATTCAGTTGGTAATTATAGTTGAGGTAGTGCTGTGTTAGCATATTTGTACCGTGAGTTGTGCACTTTATCACTGAGAGGAAAAAAAGTGATAGGTGGTGCATTACAACGCGTACATGAAAACTTTAAATTTTTGCATTTTAAATATTTAATATTTATTAATCATATTTGATTCATAATACTATTTCATGACAATATTTTTTAGATTTGGGCATGGTCACGAATACCAGGTTTAAGTCCTCAATTGGGTGACCCAAGATCGATGTTGGGCCAATAATGATCGATGAGAAAAATGCGTTACCTTCTGCTCCATATGGTGCAAGGTAATTTGTTTTGTATTCTTTTTATGTTTTAAAATATTTATAGTTTTGTAATTGTGATCATACAGGTGGGTATGTCACTTAAGATTTACAGAAATAGGGCGTCATTCTGTACGCATCATTAGGGACATTCTTGATGAGTAATCATTGAGTCAAGTAAGCAAAATATTAGATGCAACTGTTATTACAATAGAAATAATAGTGTTTTTATAATTATAATACAATTTTGTATTTGTAGTTCAACTGGCAACCGTACCCTTATGATTGCACTGAAGATGTGAGTCCCCTGTTATGGACATATGCTGGCCCATTAATTTTGTATGAAACTGTTGAGATGCGTCGTCCAGATAGGGTTTTTTCGCCAATTTGGAAATCTACAAGACATCCCAGCAGATCCTCGATTACGGGATAATAAGTTGCATGCAGTTGATCGAATGAGCAGTATCGATAAGGATTGGAGTTTACACCATGTTGCGTATATACACAGATGGGAGATGGCACATGATCTATGTGTGGACAGACCACGATATTGTGCTGTAGTGGTCGGGTATGGTGGGTGGTATGACCGAATCATTCGTAGATGTATTGGCCATCAAATACAATTTGTAGAGACAGGATACCAACATGGGGACGACCCAGGATGGCATTGTGTGGTAAGTTAATAGATAAAAATGGATTTTTGAATTTGTAATGTATATTTATAAATTATAATTGACCTACTATTATTTACTTTTCAGATTGATTAGATGAAGGAGTTAACTGTTAGTTGTAATTGCTATCCCATTGATATGGAGTCGATGAGATATCAGCATAGGGTAATTGCGCAAAATGTGATGCAAGTGGCTATTGTACGACGAGACATGAACTTCCCACAATATGAAGAAGTTCATGCTCATGGTGAAGAACTAGTACAGCCAGTCCATGAACCTATCCCGATAGATATGACATGTCCATCTATGCATACACCTACCCCGATATATGCAGTAGGTCCATCTACATCTTTTTTGGTGCCGATGTATATATGAATTGTTATGTTCCCCTGTGCCACCGACATATGATCAATCTTCGTTCACGCCATATGCTCCAATCGACACACAGCATGATACATATGTTGATGTTAGGTTTGCACCATCATATACAACATCCACGGGACCAAGTTTTGAGATTTCACCTATTGGATTCCCTCAGTTCACACCATATCATCCGTATCATGATGTACATGTGGTACAAGAAAGGAACGAACAAGTGGATGGGGAACAAAGAGTGAAAAGACTGATTATTCCTCCTCCTTGTGGTACTTGATGACATTTAGAGATGATGACACGTCGTGATTGATCACATTTGTATCTATCGTCTTGTAAATATTTTTATTGGTAGCAACAACTTAAAAAAACTAATTTGTTGAGAAATTTTATAATTTTTATTTGACATAGATTAAAACATACAATCAACACACAATTATTTACATTAATTGAACAATTAGTTACACATAAAAATGAAAACATTAATGATTTCGAGAACTTGAAGGCATTTGTCGTCTTGCACGGGCTTTGGCCATTCCATCTCATTCTGAATACGTGTCATGCGATATCGGCCAACTCTTTTGGTTTTACGCAAAGTGGATTGTGGTACAATGAGGCCCCGATGACGGTCTGAAATCAAACATACACCCCCACATCCTCTCACAATATGCTTGCTAATCATCTCCATGACACAAAGTTTTCTTCATCAACAATTGCAAATGCCAAATGTAAGACTTGATTATTAGCATCCATTGCTACAACAATCAACATCTTATGTTGATCTTTCGTATACAGATGTGTTTCATCAACACTTATTACCCGTCGGCAATGTTGAAATCCTACTACAGATGGATGGAAGGCCCATAACATGTAATTCAAAGTCTTCTCTTGGTCTGGCATTGTCAAGGTGAACCCACTCAACGACTGTGCCGTGATATCCATTTTTGCAAGGCTCCCATATAGTAAGACAACTTATTAATGGAGCTCTCCCATGTTCCATACACATTCTCAACATCACGTCGCAAAATATACCATCCTTTTCATATGAGATCTCAAACCCATATTTATCTTTAATTGTCTGAATTACATACTTTATTTCGTAAGCCGGATCATGCCGAACGATTCCCACTAACAAGCAGATGAAGAACCACGATATGCAATATATACTAATGAAGGCGCCACGTGACATGTTGCCTTCAAATAAAAGACTAATTTTTTAATTGAAGGCGCCACTTGACAAGGCGCCTTCTAATAACAAAACTAATTTTTTAATTGAAGGCGTCACAACACTGAAGGCGCCTTCAACACTGAAGGCGTCTTAGGGTGTGGCGCCTTCTAATTCATTTTTTTAAAATTGAAGACGTCATTGTAGATGACCCCTTCAATTGAAGGCGTAATCTACAATAACGTTTTCAATCATTTCATAAATTGACTCCATTCAGGTTAATTTGTTAAATTAATTATTAATTTCGAATATTTTATTTAAAAAAACCCAGTAATTGCCCTCCTATCTCCTGCGTTAAAAATTGAAAATTCGTGGGGTGTTCGATAAAATCACCGTAAATTTATTATATAAATTAAAAATATTTTTATTTAATCTTTTAAAGTGTATATAAAATATTATGTTTTGATTTTAAGAAAAGATCAAATCTTGTACTGATCTGAAATTTGAAATAATGTAGAAGTTGACAAGTATTACAACTATATATATTCTTGTTCTGAATCGTTCGCTTGTTGACGATAACAAAATATTTTTACACTAAATATGTTACCCAAACTTTACTTATAAGATACATGATTTTTACTTTGGAGGCAAATGGCATGAATTCAACAGCTTTATTGTAACTTAACTTTACTTTTGTTTGGTTTACTGTGTATGTAGTTCAACTTTTTAGTTAATAATATGATAATACCAACTTTAGCTATCAAACCGACGGGTTTATTAATTAAATAACCTTAATAAAATAAATAATTTCAAAAATAACCCGAAAAATAAAAACATTTCAAAAGTAACCTAAACCGCCAACTGGGTTGGCGTGTCCAATTGGTCACGCCAACTCAGTTGGCGTCACCTAATAAAATTTTGGTCACGCCAACTCAGTTGGCGTGACCAATTTAAAATATATTAGTCACGCCAACTGAGTTGGCGTGACCTTTGTTTTTTATGGTCACGCCAACCCAGTTGGCGTGACCATTATTCACGCCAACTGGAGCTGTGTGAATAATTATTGGTCACGCCAACTGAGTTGGCGTGACCAATAAATATCATGTGTCACGCCAACTCAGTTGGCGTGACCAATTAATGGTCACGCCAACTGAGTTGGCGTGACTTGGAGTTATAAAATTTCCGCAACCCTTCTTCTTCGGCAACAACTTCGGCGATTCTTACAGTCTAAATTCTTCCTCGCGTTTGACCTCCAAGTTACTATCGTTTTTTTCTCATTTTGCTTCCAGTCACTTCGTAGTTTCAGATTCAGAATTTAGAGGTAAAAATCATGTCGCCGTGAATTAATTTCTGTCACACTTTTTCGCTGCCGCCCGCCGCCCCCCGCCGTCTGCTGCCGCCGTCGGCCGCCGCCGCCGGTTGCTGATGGCTGGTGGTTGTCGGCGGTAGCATCGTCATGTTTTATCAGTTTTAATTTATTTTGTTTACTTTATATTGTCTATATGTACTAATATATTTTTTGTTTCATATAATAGGATGGATCCGATGAATGTACCAGGCTCGATCGATGATCATCTGTTGTTATTGCAGTCATGTCATCGTTCTGAAGATGTATGGGCAGGTGATATTGATCGGCCCTTGCGTGTGAGAAATCCGAGCAGCTATTTTTGGGATCTTTGCCCATTAGACACACGTGTTGTAAGTATGTTACATGAGTTTGGGTTTTATGGTGTATATAGGTGTAATAAGATTACCATTGACCCTCATCTAATCACGGCGTAAGTAGAGAGATGGCGTCGTGAAACGCATACATTCCATCTGAGATCTGGAGAGGCGACTATTACACTGCAAGACATTGCAGTTATTTGGGGTCTGCCAATAAATGGTCTTGCAGTGTCAGGTGCCAATTTTGATAAGACAATACCCGAGTGGCAAGAATATTGTTATCGTCATTTGGGATTTACACCAGATCCGGGCCACTTTAAAGGTGCATGTTTGTTAATGTCTGCGTTGAGTCATCATTTAATGGTAAATCGGATCCATTTGCATAGTACGGCGGATGAGGTTGCTAAATATGCACGAGGTTGTGCATTATTAATGATAGGTGGGATTATGTGCCCCGATAGCTCCGGCAATACTGTAAAATTATTGTACATACAGAAATTAGAAGATATCAGTTCTGTTGGTAATTTTAGCTGGGGTAGTGCTGTGCTGGCATTCTTATATCGTGGGTTGTGCACTTCAGCGGAGAGAGGGAAAAAAGTAATATGTGGTGCATTACAACTCCTACAGGTAATCGTTACCTTTATTTTAAAATACTGAAAAAATATATCTTGCATATTTAATTTATATTCTTCATGTTAATGTTTTAGATTTGGGCATGGTCCCGGCTCGAAAGTTTAGCTCCTCGACTCGGACGCCTGAGAATTGATATTGGGCCAATACCAATCGATGAGGACAATTACTTACCTGTTGCTCCATATGGTGCAAGGTTATGTATCACAAATTATTTTGCAATGTATAATATTATATTTAATATTTTGTTATATAATTTATGTTTTTTTATGATGATTATGAGTACACAGGTGGACATGTAAATAAGATTTACAGAAACTGGCACACATTCATTACGAATTATTAGGGACATCCTTGACCAGCAGCCATTAAGCCAAGTAATTTTATTTTTTATATTCATGTATAAAACATAATAGTCTTTGAACATTATTTTAATGTAATACTATATTTGTAGTTTAATTGGCAGCCGTACCCTGATGATTATATTGAAGGACTGCATACTGAGTTATGGACATACATCGGGCCACTCATTTTGTATGACATAGTTGAGATGCATCGTCCTGAGCGGGTTTTTCCGTCAGTTCGGCATGGTACAAAACATCCCACCAGATCCACGGTCAGGGGATAATATATTACATGTAGTTAACCGCAGGGGTAAAACAAATAATGACTGGTCTGCACACCATAGGCGGTACATGACTATATGGGGAAATGCACATGCTCATACCGTGGACAGCCCGCGATATGAGTCAGCTGGACAGGGTGTAATTGTCGGGTACAATGACTGGTATGGACGAGTAACACGTAGATTCATTGGCCATCAACGACAATTTGTGGAGGCTGGTTATCAACATGGAGATGGCCCGGCATGGCAACATGTGGTATGTTGCTTTATTACATATGTATTACATATTTGAAAATTGTGTTTAGATTTAAATACTTAATAAATGTTCACTCATTTCAGATTGATCAGCTGTCGCAATTAACAGTTACCTGCGACCGTAATATCGCTGAGGAACAATCCGTAGGGGCGTACATGGATGCATTTAGTGATGTCAGAAATGTCATACAAAATGTGTTGCATGTCGCGCAGGAACGACGCGATAGAAACTTTCCGCCCTACGAAGAGGGACATGCGACTCAAGGTGAACAAGTACAGCCGATGCATGTGAGTGATGAAGAACAAGTACAGTCGATGCATACGGGTTTTGGAGATGTTGGCCCTTCAAGCTATGTCCCGACATATATGCCAGGTCCCTCTTCATCATATGCCAGTGACATGTACGCTGATTATTATACTCCTCGACCACAGCATCAGTTGTATGACCAAACGCATTTCACGCCTCATCAACCCATGTACTCACAAGAACAAACCAGCCCAGATGTGAATATTAGATTCCCCGAGATATATGCATCGATGTCACCACAATTTGCCGTGTCACCGGTTGTGTTCCCTAATTTGTCACCTGATGTTCAGCTGGACGATGTACCTGTAGTGCAAGAAGACCCACCCATTCAGGAAGGACGCGGTCAGAGACGGAAACAGCCACGTCGTTGTGGTACTGGAGGGGCATTATAGAGTTTTAGCCTTCATATATGTAGTCATGTTTGCCTATTGTGAATCTTAGTATTAAATGTAATGAATGTACTTCCATATGAATGTCTTATTTGATATGTGACAATAACAATAACACAATAACAATAATAATAACAATAACACAATAACAATAACAAGAACAATATCAAAAACAATAACAATAACAATATCAAAAAACAATTACAACTTTATCGGTTTTGGGAACTCGATGCCATATGTCGTCTTGCCCGGGCTTCAGGCCAATCCATCTCATTTTGCATGCGTGTTGTTCGGTCTCGACCTCGTCTTCTTATAGTACGCAAGGTGGAATTGTGGTACAGTTCGAATGACGGGGTTTCCCAATACTGCTCTCCCCATAATGGCTCAAATTCACCTTGATATGTGCTCCAATATTCTTGCATATTATAATACTCCTTGACAAATGTTTTTGCGTTTATGCCATAAGCTCGACATACTTATATCACATGTGAGCAAGGAATCCCAAATTCTTTCCACTTCCCACAAGAACATTCCCTTGATTTGAGCTTCACAACATGAGTATTACCCCCACGTCCAACTTGCATCCTTGTGATAACTGAGGCTGTTAGATGCCTTCGATCAAACATCTGAACTTCATGATGAATGGAGTGAAGATCAGCCCGAGCATATTTTTCAAAAGCATAATCCGGCCATTCTTGATTATTTTCGATCATTCTATCAGCTTTTTTCACTCGCTCCAAAAAATAATGCACACAACGATCGAATGTTAACTATACAATGACAGTGATTGGAAGGCGACGTGCACCTTCATGACTCCATTTATGCACTCCGACATATTTGTTGTTAGGATACCACAACGCCATCCTTCATCATGAGCAAGTGTCCACTGAGACTTATCGATCCGATTCAGGTAATCAAAAGCCCTTGGTTCAATGGTTTTGATCTCTTCCATCGTACGCTCAAATTTTATCAGTTGATTTTCTGATCCAGCTTTCCAACACAAGTCTTTTAAGTGCACGTTTTTGAAACGACTATTAAAGTTTGAGCAAAGATGTCTCAAACAAAATCGATGCACTCCACGGGGGGGTTTAAAGTCGGGGATACAGTCGGCTGCTGCAATAAGGCCCGGATGTCGATCAGAAATCAAACACACGCCGCCAGATTCTCCAATAATGTGTTTGCTAACCATCTCCAAGAACCATTTCCATGACAAAAAGTTCTCTTCATCGACAATTGAAAATGCCAGCGGTAACACTTGATTATTCGCGTCCATGGAGACAGCAATCAACATCTTATGCTGATATTTTACATACAGATGTGTGCCATCCACTGTAATAACTTGACGACAGTGGCGGAAACCATCTATGCACGGTTGGAAGGCCCAGAAAACATAACTCAAAGTTTTTTCTCTCGGTCTTGCATTATCAAGATGATCCCACTCCACGACTGTGCCTGGGTTCCATTTTTTCAAAGCTCCCATATAGAAAGGTAATTTGTTGACCGAGCTCTCCCAGGTTCCATACACGTTCCGTATTGCACGTTTCAAACTATGCCAGCCTTTTGCATATGATATTTCAAAGCCATACTTATCTTTCACCGTTTGAATCACATACTTGATTTCATAAGCTGGATCACGACGAACGATTCCCAATAACAAGCTAGCAATCATATTCTTATCCAAGTTCGAATGATCAAGCGACAGCTCACTCAGCAGACAAGTGTGAGGACCACCATATTTGGTTATTTTGAATAACCCAACTTTTTTATCCAAACATGCACGCAGGTACCATCTGCAAGGTATATCCTCTGTACCGTGTTTGCATATTACTTTCCACAATGTTTTTGTACTCTTAACAACATGGTACTCACGTTTTGCAACACGTACTGAATAATCCTTCACAGCTGCCTGCAGATGAAATTTATCTTTGAAGACCATGTTGCGATGGATTTCACCTTTGGAGTAATCATAAAAACTCCCCCAACGGCCTGTTGGATTGTCAATCGAATCTCCAAAAACTTCTGGATGTGTCATGGAAAAGAATGGGATTGTTGGATAAAGATTATGATCATTTGTCATGGTTGGTGCCCCCTCCTCTTGGTTTCAACTGCTTCTGCCATCACACCAATATCAACTTCATCATCATCAGCATCAGTCTCATCATCAGATGGAATCCCCTCTGGTTCAGAATTAATTTGATCACCAAAATCAGCAAAACTGTCTGCTCGTGGCTCAGCGGCAACATTATCAACATCTACTGGATGATCATCTCGGTCTCCACCACTATATGAACCCTCAGCTTGATGTCGAGCAACAGACGTCTCTTGAATAACAGATGTCGTCAATCCTTCTGAAAAACTGCCACTCATTGGCATTTCTGGAACATAATCATAATTCCTTGGTTCTGCTTGTATATAAAATTCCAAGCAACTATGACCCTGTTCTGAATCAAGTAGCCATGCTAAATTGTAATCATCATCTATGGGTAAAACAGTCTAACGTAACCCCGAAAAATCTTTGAACATATGCCTAGCATATAATTTCAAAAGAAACTGGTTGCGATCGAACCCAGTGATATCATATATTTTATCTAATAATTGTAGAAAATTAATTGTACGCCGTATAGTTGTACCTCTTGATGGACCACGATCATATCGGACGAACTCAGAATCTTGTATAATATTACCCCCCCCCCCAATAAAATAAAACTTGAATAGACATATTTTGATAACTACAGAAAACTATTACTAGTAGCTAATAAAATCTTTTCTGATGTAGAAGATCAGCTAAAGCTGCAACTACAGAGCATAATCAGAATTTTATCATATAATAAAAATATTAAAAGAGAATTTGTGAATTGGTGAGAAAACTAAGAGGCGGACGGCTTTATTTATAGGCGGCACTATTAAAAATAATGTCACGCCAACTGAGTTGGCGTGACCCTATAAAACAAAGGTCACGCCAACTGAGTTGGCGTGACTACTATTCAACGCTGGTCACGCCAACTGAGTTGGCGTGACCAATATTTTATATGGTCACGCCAACTCAGTTGGCGTGACCTATTGGACCCGCCAACTGAGTTGGCGGGTAATGTTAGTTTTTAAATGTTTTCAGAATTCAGGTTATTTTTGTAATTATTTGTTTTATTGGAGTTATTTAAATAAATAACCCTCAAACCGACACCCCCTATCTTTTTCATGTTAACATTAGCTTTACAGGATTATTGTTTCTTTCCTTTGCCCTTCGTTCTATGATTAACAGACATCGATGACACGGACACGACGACTCAGATTTTCAAAATTTTCAGGATATAACAAGCATATATATTTTATATACATGTACTATATTCCAAAATACTTAAAATTCACATTTTTTTAATTCTAAAATCATATAAAAGCAACAAAAACATTCTTATCAAATTCAAGAAATCATATAAATAATGTATGTACCGAAAGCATCATAGTATCACTCATACTTACACCAAATACATATTATTTCAATTAACATAAACTTTAACAAATACATCCAAATAAAAGATAACACAAAATATTATTACCAAATTCAAAAAACATATAAATAAATTCATTTCATTGAAATTATCATAATATCACTCATACTAACACCAAATATATATTACTTCAGTTAACATAAAATTTAACAAACACATCCAAATTTCATTTTAACAAAAGAAAATTTAAATTGTACAATTAACCCCAAAAGTATGGTTACATGTCAGACGCGCTCATCGGCAGTGTGCTACACAGGTGTCCGAATTTGAGGGGAGTGTTTGACACTAATGTCCGATTTAATTTTTTTTAAAAAAATTAAGGATATATCATGTGGCGTGTCCTACATGCGTCCGATGAGTGTTGGTGTCATAGAATTGTTCGACAATAAACCAAGTAATTTTTATGTGTGTTAGTACGCCATAGTGTTCGTCACACCTTGGAGATAGATCTAGCTTGCAATTTTAAAGGGGTTTGTTTGGTCAAGTCCAACAACCTCATACAGCTTGTTGCTTTCAGATAGTTAATTCAATCATTTTTTTATAGTCAGGCAGGGTTTAATATATATGTTGGAAGGTGAAATTTATAAAAAAAAAAGAGGGAAAACAAGTGAAATGCTCCAGCTTCTTGAAGAAATTTCCCATGTCCTTATACAATAGCTGCATCAAATAAATAACTCTATTGGCACTATATTTACCTTATTCCAAATTAAATGAAACCTCCCAATTAAAATGCCGATTTTGTAATTTTGCTTCATTTTGTAGAAGGTTATAGTAATGTTTTTTATTTTATTGTTAATTTTTATATATTACTTTTTTGAATATTTTATTAGCTATGAAAAATTTCTCAAGATTGGTGTTTAAAACTGAGAAGAAAAAAGCGAATATATATATTTGATCTACTATTTCTCATGCAACCAACACACTTTCGTACTTTGTTTATTTTCTACCATAGATGGAGAATTTATACGGTTGTACTTAAATAATCTCAAAAATCCTTAAATCTGAATCATAACCAAGAATGAATGAATGAATGTCGTTGATATGATTAACGGTCAGAGATTTAAATTGTACGTACAAGAAATTTGTTAAATAAAGAATATATGTGATGTGGTACACCTTCCTCATATTTATGATGACTTCCCATAATAAATTCTTTAAGTTAGAGTTCAATAATGATGGAGGAACTTTTTTCATAACAATAACAATAAATACAACATTATATATAATGTAATAATTTTACATTAATTCCTAACATAATTCACGATAAAAGAAATTGATTGTGAAGACCAACTACCTACTTACCAACATTCTAAAATTCCTAAATATTGAGAATTTTTAAAGATTACAAAATTTTTGTTTTTTGTTTTCTACAAAATTTGTTGTTTTTCATAGAGGACAGCTGCTATATTCGTAATTTTCTGATTGCTTCCCAACAATTCAATTCATATTCTTACGCATAGTGTTTTGAAAATCGGATCAGATCGATCGGTTCAACCGGTAATCGATGTTTGATCTGGTCCGATTGACCTTATAAAACCACCATACTAAAAAATCGTTGGGAATCGGATTGAACCGGTCAAAAACCGACCCAACCGATGAACCAGTCGGCCGGTTGAACCAGCTATTACTTCATTTTCTTTTTCTTTTTTTTTTAAAAAGTAATTATTTTATTTTCCTTAAAATTATAAATCAAATTTTTAGAACAAAAATATGTTATATATAATTTATTGTTATTGAAACAATTACAAAATTATATTTTATGTAAAAAATTCATATAATTTTATAAATGTGTTCTGTATATTATATATAAATATATTTAGTTTCTCGTAAATTATAAAATATATGAATCATTTCATAAATTTTTTAAATTTTTTCTTATGATTTTAGGATATTGTTCTTTTTGGGTATTGCTTGTTGTTTTTAGATGTTTTATTGTTTTTCTTTTATGTTGAACATTTGGTTTGATTTGATTTTTCAAGTATGACATGCTATGTTGGTGTAATGACATTTTTTTTATTGTGGAGAACTTGAAACTATAACAAATACATGATATATGTATATATAAATGGATATTATATAATGCTGACGTCATCACCGATTGAATCAGTTGTTCAACCGATTAAACCGATCGAACTTTTAATAGTAAGGACATCGATTTCATGTCCGATACGATTTTGAAAACACTGCTTATGCGGGTTTGGGTATAGTTATAGTATTAGTGGAGAAATTAAGATTCGATTATTAATCAAAAGTTTATTGCTGCATATTAATTATTATTTAATTAAACTAAAGTTTGTCGAGCTGTTAATGGAGTGTCCCTTTTTTCTCATGTATCATTATTTGTTAGCCTCGGAACTTGAAATCCCAATTAATTTAAGCCATAGAATCTTCCCTAATTTTGCTTTACAAATTAAATTCATAATACGTGCTAAATTTTTAATTATCCCAAGATTACTTATAAAGCCTATTATTAAATAAGAGATATGAAATGATTTGTGTTGATTAGGTTGGTTTAACTAGGAGTTTGTAATGATTATTATTATTGTTATTTATTAATGAATATGAATATATATCCATATAATAATATTACATATACAAGAAAACATCAACAAAAATCTTCAAGAAAATAGTACAAATCAAAAGACGATAAAACTAAAACAACCTACCTCCTCGATGTAAAGATTAGGTAATCGGATAATGAAACAAAAAGTTGAGATTGTCACGTATTGAATTATATTTTATCTTTAAAATAATTAAATCATTATTATATTATATTTATTAAAATCTCAAGTACATTTATGCTTGTGGCATCTCGTTTTTTCTTTTCATATTTCATGTAAATGTGATAATGATTTTTTTTATAGTAGGGAATGATTAAATCAATTTTTATGTCAAACGCGATTTGAATTCGAGTCTGTCCAAAATATGTACGAGTTCTTATCTACCTCGACAAGATCGGAGAGCTCAGTCGTGATAATGATTTTGGTTACTTAGAAACACCATGCCATGAATTTTCACGATATGGTAGAATAATAATTACAAGGTCCGCATATAACACAACACTCAAGAGTATCTCCATTTTTTTTCTTTTTTTGAGAGTGAGTATCTCCCATTCTTAGGTGGGTTATCATGTAATCAAAACTTTTGATAATCGATTAACAATTTTTTTAAAGTTAAATTTCACATTTTTGCAAAGATAATAGGTAAATCTATCAAAAATCATTTTAAAAAAAAATTGAATACATAAGAGATGACTTATAATGCTTTTTTATATTTTAAGATGATTTGTATATATGTTGAAAATTAATTAGCAGAGTTATATATATTGAATGTGTGGGGAAATGAAAACAATCAACTTGATAAAATCTAAAATGGAATTGTATAAGAAATTATTTGAATTTATGATTATTAGCTTTTATATCATATTAAGATTTATTTCTATAAAATTTCGGGTTGATGACAGTTTAACAAAAAAGAATTAAGATTTTTGAATATTTTTAATCAAAGAAAAAAACAAGATTTAAACTAAATTTTTTTAATAGTGAACCAATCACTATGAATCTGATCATAAGATAAATGGATAATATCGGAAGATCAGCTATTAACTTCTAAACTTAGTTCCCAATTTTCACCAATTTTTTTCCTTCCAAAATATATGCGACAATTTTTTTCTCTTCCCCATAAAACATAATATTTAAATCAAATATTTCAAATATAAAAATTTACTATATATATGCAATATATAAAATTTAAAATTTCATTAAACAAACAACGCGTGTGTGTCAACCGCTAGTATTAATAAAAGTTGAAGTAGTCGGGAGCTTTAATCAATTAGAGCTGAAGCACGTTTTCAGGTTTTTGAATAATAATTATGTCAAACCCCTTTATTGTATTTGCACAAAGGTTAAGAAATATATTGCGTACGAAATGAAATCAATCAAATATTTAATGTAACATTGGATAATAATTATTTTTTATTGCATGCGATGATCAACCAGAATATGTTGACCAAAGTTTTCAAACACAAAAACAGCGACTTAGCTAAGAACTCGTATTACCATCACAAGAACACAAATGGACTCAAATTTACTATCAACCAACAAAGAGAACGATACCACCTATGATTTTACGTGAGTTTAAATTTTAAATTTTAATCATTAAACTAATTCTTTTTCAATTTTTTTATGTTTAGCATAATTTAATTTAATAAAAGATAAAAAGTGTACAAGTGACCTTTACACGTAACTCTAAAGAGAGCTTCACCATGAATAAACGAAAGTCGTGTTGACCTGTTGTTGACACAAGAAACGTACTTGCTTATTGGGTTGTGCATTCAATCACCAACCAAACTAGATTGTCAAAAATCGAATTAATCGATTTTTTTTACGATAATCAAACCGATTGATATTTTTATGAAAACTGATTTAACCAAATCGAGAAAAATATCGGTTAATTCGATCGGTAACCGAATTAACCGATAATTTTGTTAGAAAAATTAAAAAGCATGCTAATTTGATTTAATAATAAATAAATAACAGAATAAGCCTAATTAGTTTTTATAAAAATTGATAAAAAAAATAATTTTTTAAGAAAAATATTCAAAATCGGTTAATTCTGTTAATCGATATTAATAAAATGAAAATGAAACCGAACCGATTTAACAGATATTTCTAAAAATCAAAACCGGATTAACCAAACCGAATTTTCGAAATGTTCGATTTAGTCTGTTCATTCAGTTTAACCGATATTTTGCTCAACCTTACTTGCCTGGTCACAGAAACACAAAAATACATTTTATCGTTCACCGCTATCATGAATCAAGAAAGACCCTAATTTTTTTTTTAGCGTAAAACTAGATGTTATATTAAAACCACCGACAAGTACAATAATTACAAATGTCAATTATAGGCAAGTACCAAAAGACACCCATACATAGATTTCGAGAATTATAGTAAGTAAACGACCTAATGGTCATGAGTTTCACAATATAAGTACACGAGCTTGACCAGGAAAAACCAACGACCATCCAAACGAATCCGAGACTTCTCAAACCAATTGCACCAAATGGCCCTGCGCAACTAGGAGTTAATAGTTGCGAAGAAAATTCGAGATAAAGGTATATTCGATGCTAAAGACAAACTTTTTGGGAAAATATTGGTTGGACTCTTATTTGAATGTTAATTCAACTTCGTTTTGCCAAAAGAAATTGCTAAAACGAAGCTTTAAGTGGGGTTATTGGTTATTGAAGGGCAGTTCAAACTGATGAGAATAAACTATCTGAATTCGGTGTGGAATTTGCAATTCTAATTCTGGTCTTCGTAGTTCTCTGATTGATTTGCTGCTTAATTTGTTGTGTTTGTTGAATTATTTCTGATAGACTTAATACTTGTTTTGATTTATTTATGACATCGTTTAATTTGGGATAACTTAGATGTATTTTTCTAAAAAATGTAGGCTTTTCACCATGGTCGTATACCACATTGCAGCCCTTTTTTCCAACTATTGTTAAGATATTGATGTCGAATTCTTGTTAATTGTGGTCAGCTCAATTTTTAGATATTTCTAATTTATGTCAAATTGTGATCTTTGATTGAGTTCATGCAGGGTGGTGATTCTTGTTTGCATTTGAAGCATTTTAACCTTTGTCTAATGTTGCCATTTGCATTGGAATTCTATTTGGAAGTGACATGAATTACCAAAGTGAAATCAGGCTCCATTTCTTAATTTTGTTATAATGTGATTTCTTATGCATATGCTAATGCCAGCATGATTTGGTTAGTAGCCTGCAAAAGGCTATTGTGTTGTGGTTGTGACTTGTGAATCCTTATGATACTTCAGTCAAGGGAAGCAGGACCAAAAAGCAAAGCAAAATGACGAACCAGTTAAATCTAAATTTCGTCTGTTGAATTAATGGCTTCAAAGTTCTCTGATTGCTTTGTAGGCCGGTCCTCTTTAGTGTTGGGGGCTTTAAATTTTTTGGAATGCTAAACATGAAATCAAACCTTGGGAAAATTTGGTCTTTCTCCAGTGTAGCTAAAGAATTATATGCTCTTTTTATGCTAATACACCACGCAGATTCATTCTGAACTTTTGCTTATTTTAAAAGTGCTATGCTATTAGCTTCATTTCAATTGTGTTTCATCTTACCCGCAGTATGATACATATTTTCTTCATATTTTGTTTGGTATATCAATGTGCATAAATTAGTTGATTTTCTGCCATTTATAAGTTGTTAAGTCAAGGGCATATGTCTCCCCCATTTCTTCATTTGTTGCTAGGTGACATGTCAATATGCATCAATAATGTGGTTTGGTTTCTGGCATTATGTTATCAACGTGAAAACATCAGTATGAAGTTTGGGGTAGAAAGTTTTAGCACCATACATAGTCTGGCATAACCTTCTTCTCAGATTATACGAGCATGGTGCAAATATTAACATATTCTTCAACCAGTGCCAATTGTGATATTTGACCAAGTGGCTAGAATCGAAGGATTACATGATTACATCATCTTTATTGTTTCTTATATACGTGCTTTGGACCAAAGCTTGTTTCATGTGCGTATGATCGTATGTTTTAGGATGCATTCTTTTATTGGGGGAATTTTTTGGATTCAATTCGATGTACGGCGTTTGCTAAAGAAGCTCTGCTGGAAGTCTGATGGAGGATGGAAAGCCTTGGTTTTTTTTTTTTTTTTTTCCGGAATTTTTGGTTGTCCATTCATTAGCACTTGATTTCCCAAAACTACCAACACCAATTTTTTAAATTTCAAAACAGATGAAATAAAAATAATAACTCAAGTAAATAAAATTAACCAAGTATAATAATATTTTTTATTAAGGCCAAGCAGCACAATAAGATTGCATAAATAATACTGCGAACCCACACATTTGCTTACATAGATAGCATTCTTAACTAAATCACACCCACAACTCGGCTGCTCAGACATGTAAAACTACTCCATCTAAATCACTTCATGTCCTCATCCTTTCTTCACACCTGGTTTTGCACCCGATGCCTACAGAAACAATCCCAACATATGTCAACTTCTAGCATAAAACGTAGGTAATAGTTATTTTTATTAATATTATTTGAGCATAAAATATATATCAATTTGCGATTTTTAGTTGCTCAGATATTGAGATTTGTATCTGACGTCCTATGAATTTGTTACTGGTGACTCTGATATATATAACTCAAAAAATATTTAGCCAAAAATAAACACTCATACAAAACACCTTCTTCCTGGGCTCCCTTGGCTTCTGGGCCTCGCCCCTAGTCGCGCTGACACCCTGCTTGGAGACCGGAGCTTTAACCGGCTCTTTCTTAGACGGCCCGAGTGATACAGATCCAGCTGGTTTCTCAGGCTTCAGTGATTGCCATTTCCTCTGCACACCAAGAATACTTAATTTTTTTCTACCTTAAATGGATCTTGGATTTTTATCCCCTCTCAGTGTATGTATTTATAGTTCATAGTTCACTCGTATAGCGTGTAGATATTGTTGCGAATCTTTTCACTTGCTCTAGTTGTCGTGCAATAAAATGGAATAAACTTAGTAAAAGGTCTCTTTTTTCTACCAAGAAGCAGAATCGGATGCATGGTATAGAAACTATGCTCATATTATTTAAGAATAACAATCTTTAGTACCCTAAAGCTTCGTTGGTGAATAGACTATTTATATATGTATGAAAATAATGAATTTGGTTATCTGTTAAAGCACTTCTTGAACATTTTTAGGACAAATATACATACGAGGTTGCCACCTCTTAATTAAGCCCCAACGGCTTGAAAGATTTAATAAGGAAGGGTTGTTTGTCAAGTTAACAAGCCAACACCTTATGTTGTTCTTTTATACATATGAAGAGATAAGGATACAGATCTACAAGATAATGCAATGAGAATTTAAAGTACAAATTACAAATGTAAATAAGATAAAGAATGAAGATTCTATAGTTGTTGGATCTTCGGAATCTTCAGAGATTTTAGCAGCGGAGATATCTGCTATATTATCGAAGGAGCAAATGAACTGGAGTGTGATGTCTTTATTTGCAACCTGAATGAAGTGAAATCAACTTCGATATGTTGTTCATTCAAGAGCTAAGGCACCAACATTGTCACATTGACAAGACCAAGGAACCTTAAGTAACATGCGAACCAGTGCAGTGGTGAGTGCTAAGGCTCTATACTCAGCTTGGCATATCAAACAAGACCCAAGAAGACACCAAAACCAGTTTTGGAGCGGTGATCATTAGGCAGCCAACCCAATCAAAATCACAGTAGGCTTGAAGAGACATAGTGCCTTTGGTGTACAAGAGGCCCTGATCAAGTGTACCCTTGAGTTAGCGAAGAACATGTTTTGCTACAGTCCAGTGAGATAAGTTTGGGCAGTGCATGTGTTGGCATAATTGGCTTACAGAGAACGCAATGTCTGGACGAGTCAAGGTGCAATATTGAAGTGCACCAACAGTTTGGTGATATTCAGTGACTTGTGCGGTTGTCATAGGTTCACCATCATGCGTCAATAATTGGGGACCCGAAGAGCATGGAGAAGGGTAAAGATTGGCCCCCAACATATTCGTCGATGAAGTAAATCCCCAATATACTTATGTCTAAGATGTAGTCCAGAAGAGTCTCGGAGAGCTTGAATGCCAAGGAAATAATTGAGGGTTCCAAGATTCTTAATCTTAAACTCCTGTTGTAGCTTTCTAATAAGAGATGAAACATGAGAAGAATGTGTCCCTATTAGAGGAATATCATCCACATAAATAAGAAGATACAGTGTCCTGATGATAAACAAATAGAGATGAATAGAAGTGACAACCAAAGTCAAGAAGTACATGTGATAGTCGCATATAACAAGCCCGTGGGGCTTGTTTAAGTCGTAAATGGACTTGTTCAGTTGCAGACAGAGTTTGGATGCTCAAGATGAACAAAGCCCGGTGGTTGTTCCATGTACATAACTCCTCCAAGATCCCATGTAGGAATGCATTTGAAACATCTAATTGGGTGATTGGCCAATTAAACTATACAACTAGAGCAAAACAATTCTAATTGTAACAAGTTTAATAACTGGACTAAAGTTTCAGAAGTCAATACCACTCTCTTGTTCATAGCCCTTGGCTACAAGTGTGGCTTTGAGGCGATCTACCTTACTAGTGGAGGTCTCTTTGACCTTGTATTTGTTGGAAATAACATTATGATTCAACGGTCTCGAGCATAGAGTCCAGGTGTTATTGGCAATTAGAGCATAATATTCTTCTTGCATAACTATACACCATTCAAGAAATAAAGAGGCTTGTTTGTAAGAGCGAGTTTCAAGTGGCATCACAACACTGGTAAGTGCAGTAGGTGGATGTTTGGTGGAGTAAAAAGTTTGGAAATCTGAGAAAGTGCGTGGCTTGAGGAAACCAGTTTTGGAACGAGTAACCATATGTTGAAAAGGTGATGGATCTGATGGTGAGGGTGTGCAGGTTCGAATGTAGCAAGTTGTGGTGATAGAGTTAAATCTGGAGATGCATAAGGATATATGGTAGGTTCAAGATTCAAGTTTGAGATAAAGGGAGTAGAGTTACCAGTAGAACATATCACGTTGTTCGAAGAACGAGTCAGGCGGTACGAGCAGATGCGATGCCATAGATGGAGGGTGACATCGTCGTGGATAGAGCTGCATTGATCCATCCTAAAACAAACTGATCCTTTTTATGCCAAAGGCGAAAGGCAGGATTAACAGAGGTTGTCACATTTTCTTGATCATCAGTCAATAATTGTGAAGGGCAGGGATCAGAATCATCAACTAGCCTAATCAAATTATTATTCTTCAGAATAAGGACAATTTGAGAAGTCCACATGAGATAATTCAATCCATCTAACTTAACCTACATTGGTGCTGTATTGTTGCAACAAGACCATCCTATACCCTATTTCAGCAAGAAACTCAATCCCAAATTATTATGTGCTTCAACTTATATACGTGAACTACATGCTGTTACTCAAGATGTTTCTAAGTGGAGACAATATTTACTTGGTCATCACTTCACTATTACCACATATCATCAAAGCTTTCGTGAAATACTAACCCAAACAATCCATACACCAGAACAACAAAAGTATATTGTTAAACTTATTGGTTATGATTTTGATATTCAGTATAAACCTGGTAAATCAAATATCATCACTGATGCTCTTTCACGACAATTCAGGGACACACATTCTGTTGAACCATTACAACCTTCTCTTTCAGTTTTTACCATTGTCTCTTTGCAATTCTTAAATGACTTGAGATCAGACGTGATTTCAGATCCTCATTACCAATCTATATTTCATCAGATTTCATCTTCCCAGTCCACTAATTCTCCTTTTAGTCATAAGGATGGATTGGTATTTCGAGATAATCGAATATACCTCAAACCGAACTCTCCTTTCGTTCCAAAGTTACTCTTTGAATTCCACAATACACCTTTAGCAGGTCATGCATGTGTCAAGAAGACATTATCAAGAGTCACAACAACTTTTTATTTGAAAAAGATGGATAGAGATGTGAAGGATTATGTTGCAAAGTGTCACACTTGTTTAGCCACAAAATACTCTACAGATAAGGTTGCGAGGTTACTTCAACCACTACCAATTCCAGACAATATTTGGGAGGATATTGCTATGGATTTTATTAGAGGATTGCCATCTTCCAATCATTTCAGTCATTTTAGTTGTGGTGGACATATTGTATAAGTATGCTCATTTTGGAGCTTTGAAGGATGGATTTACAGCAACTTCTACAACGAATCTTTTTACTGAAATGGTAGTGAAGCATCACTCTTTTCCAAAGTATTGTTTCAGATCCAATTTTTCTTAGTACATTTTGGAAGGAAATGTTCAGACTTAGCGGAACTACACTTAATATGTCAAGCGCATATCATTCACAGTCGGATGGGCAAACTGAGGTGCTCAATCGTTTTTGAAACAATACCTACGTGCATTTGTTGCTGATCATCAAACTAAATGGTGCAAATATCTTACATGGGCAGAATTATCTCACAACACTAGTTTCACTCTTCAATCATGATGTCCCCATTTGAGGCTGTGTTTGGTCGACCACCTCCCACTTTGCCTTCATATTTGTGTGGCAGTTCAGTTATAGAAGCTGTAGATCATCAACTTATTGAGCGTGATTCCTTGTTAAAGTCCTTCAAAGAAAATTTGTAAAAGCTCAAATCCGTATGCAGCAGCAGGCTAACAAACATAGGCGAGATTTGTGTTTCCAAGTGGGTGATTGGTGTTATGTGTGATTACAACCGCATCGTCAAATTTCAGTGACAGGTCAGAGGTTTACTAAATTGAATAAAAGATTTTATGGGCCTTTGCATATTCTCCAATAGATTGGGTTGGTGGCTTATAAGCTGGCATTACCAGAATATAGTAAAATTCATCCAGTGTTCCATGTTTCTCTTCTGAAAATGTGTCCTACTCCTGCTTCTGTGCCTGTGCTATCGATTCCTAAGTGTTGTGTGGATAATCAACGTCTAATTACACCTCTGGCTATTGTGAATTGTCGAAAAATTAACAGAGCAGGCATTTGGGTTCAACAGATTTTGGTGCAATGAGAAGGTTTGCCTTTGGAAGATACATCTTGGGAAGATTTAGCCACTTTCAGAGGTTTATATCCTCCTTCCACCTTGAGGACAAGGTGTCCTTTGATGAATTGGGAAATGATGCAACGGCAAGTGTAACTAATGATGAAGCATAAAGTATGAGAGGGCTCAGGGCTAGCACAAGACTTAAACAAAAGCCTAAGAAGTTCAGAGATTATGTATTTAATTTGTAATTAAGTAGGGTAGTTAAATGAGTGGGAAATGTAGTTGTATACTTGTATGTATAGAAGTTGGTTACTTAAGGTTATAAATTTGTACAAACGGTTTCATGTATGCTATCAGATGTTCAATAAAATTTCCTTCTCTAAATTTCTTCTTCTTCTTCTTCTTCATAAATTCTGGAGAGTTGCGATCTCGAATTCGCATTTTAAACATTTCACCTTCCTAACATGCATCTTATTTTAGTCATCCCAAATTAGATTAAAAAAAAATACTATAAACTATATAATCATAATAGTGTAGATTTCGTCAATCAGTCCATCTTCATTTTTATTAATAAAAATCAAGAAATTACTGGTAAATTTTCTAGTTAATTTAATTTTTTTGTTTGACCAAAATTAAATATTGGAAAAACAAAGTAATTAGCTTGAAAAGTCGATGGGTTGGTAATAGTTTTCTTCCGTGTGGATCATGCCATTGACAACTAGACGGACTTCAATTTTGAGCTGAAAGTCGATGGGTTGGTAATACTTTTGAATCCGCATCCACATCATCATACTTAAGTAATGAATTTAGAACAGTACATTTGATATTAAAATAAAATAAAATAAAATTAAAAGGACAAATACTTACAAGGGAGAAATTACAAACTATAGCACTAAACATTTTTTCATGTTTGGCTTCTGTAAACACATCTATAACTACAGCAAAACCTTTGAACGAATATTCACTACATGTCGGTGTCTAAATAAGTAAAATCAATAAATAAAAAAATAAAAATAAAAACGAGTTCTCCATTCTCCAGTATTTCAATAAATCAAATCGGGCATCTGAAAGATTGTTCATAACTTAATTTTGTGGTGCGGAATTGTGTCTCTTTGATGGGGCTGATGGAGGAATTGGGACACCTTTAGGAAGCTTAGCAAAGTACAATCTCCCATTATATGACTTTACCTTTTCTTGAAAATGCTTTAAAGCCATCAAAGAATCAACCTCCTCCTTTATCATCCTCGTTGTCATCATCATTCTTCCCGACCTAATCGCATCGCAATAATCTACTAAAAAAAATGAAAGGACACTTACTAAAAGAATTAGTCGACTCTTTAGAATAAAATTTTTCGAAGAATAAGCCATGGGGATTTTGATCTTTCTTCTTTTTTGTGAAGTTTTCTTTAAGGATTTTTGATGAGGAATGTGTGTGAATTTTTCTTGGTTATGCAAAGAAGGGGTTTTTATAATGTAAATGTAGACATGTTTGATCTGTTTGCATGGGGAAGTTTAGTATAAAAATGTGGGAAGAAATGGTCTGAGAAATATGAGGTTTGGGAGTGGCAACGAATGTTGAATTTTCAATGTCAACGGTCTACAAAGTTGTGTTTGGTAGCCGCCGTGAATTTTCAATAAATTTGATGACCATATGGTTTCCTTGAGTATTATTAAATAGTCCCTTTTCTTTATTGAACACTTAAATATCGAATTATAGAAACAAATTTATTTAAAAAATGATTGATCTACTTTTCAACTTTATACAAATATAATAAACAAAATCATCGGAATAACTCAATCGATCGAATCCAAACATGTATTAAACAGAAATCGATTGATCTGCTCCATCTGATTTTTTTTTATATATTTCAGAAATTAGCAATTGATTTGTTGAATATAACAAAATGGAGCTAATTAGATTATTCTAAATGTCTATGTAATATAATTTATTTGGTTAATGAAAATCTCTGGGGTAGAAATTATAATTGGTGTGCTTATATTAGGGAAATGAGATGCTAACATATGAGCACAACCATAATAATATTGATCCAAAATTGATTTAAGTATATAGGGTCCACATACCCAAATATATTCGTGACCTTTGAATATAACATTGGAGTAGTAGTGTCCATATACTTAGCAAACAATAACCCATCATATTAGTCAAAATTTGGAGCCAAAAGTAATAATAGAAAATGGCAAAGTTCACAAGGCAAGTGACACAGAAGGCCGCATTTTTATATATATCTGCCACAACCATAGTGAAAAATATTATTTAAATCCAAAGTCAACATAATCTAACATCAAAATCTTGACAAATTTAGATTTTTTTTTTTTGTTTTCCGACGAGAAAAAAATTGAAGACGCATACTATAAAGCTTGACAGAAGAAAGCCGGCATTTGAATGTTTAGGTAGTTATAAGAGTTATTAAATAACATATTATATACTGTATTTGGTGGATCTTACATTAAATTTTCATCGTTTTCTTATATTTTGTGCCAATTATTTTATGCAAACATAACTTGGTTGTGGAGAAAGAGAATATAATAGATCGTATTCATAGCCAAGACTTCAATTATTCCATATATTAGAAAATGCTTGGTAGAGTTAATGAGAAGTCAAACAGAGGAATGTGAAACTCTTATTCTAGCAAATTGATGAATCATCAATTTGATAGCCTTATGATATATATATATATATATATATATATATATATATAAGACCAATCCTATTGGGTCACAATAATTGACTCGTGACATTTGGACTGCTCTACGGTTTAAAGACTAGAATTGCACCGTTACCACCAGCTATATCTTTTGGTAAATCGACACGTGCTTGATCCTACAATTTGTATTAGAGCCAATGTCATTGCAAATACTGGGAGAGAGATTGTTGGAATTCAATAATTGTCCCTGCTTGCAAATCTGTCGAATCGTGGTGCTTGAGTTGCAAATACTGGGAGAGAGATAGTGAAGAATGTTGTATAAAAATTATCTATATAAGTACGATCATATGACCAATCATATAGAATATTTATATATTTGTCCTAACGACTTCTTTGGTACCTGTTTTAACAAATGAATTGGTTACTTAGTTCTTTATGAGTAATATATATGATCACATTTAGTATGCATAAATGATAAAGATTTAATTAATATTTTATATGATATTATATTAAATATTAACAGTGAAATCGGATGCCCGGAGATAATGGAAATAGGGAAGTTGAAAATAATGCACCAAATTTTGTTGTACATGGAGATTTCAACAAGATTAGGCGTAAAATTAGCAGCAGTTTTATGTTTTATATTTCGTGAAGCAAAGTGCATTATTGGTACCTGTCGATCCAATGGAAGACCTCAACATGATTTACTTAGCTTAAAATAACAATATATAATCTAACATTAAATCAATAATGATTTGAAACAAACACTTATAAAGTAGAACGAAGAAAATAAAATTCACCAAGGGATTATATTTCTTCGAAGTTGTAATTTAATTTTTTTAATTATTAAGATATTTTTTTTGAAATTCATCAATTATATTAAATTAATTTATAAAATATTATTCATAGTCTTTTTTATTTATATATCAAAATACTTCAAAAATATACAATTTAATTAATAACTTCGTATTAATTCTAGGACTGAAAAATATCATTTGAAGGGATAATTACATCTACACCCCATCGACTTTGACCTATTTATAGAAAGCTCCCATCGACTTTGAAAAATTATAAAGACCGCCCCTGCCATTAGTAAAAGTAACGACCGTTACAAAAACCTCCCTTAATTTTTATTGGAAACCTCAAATTACCCATGATCAACTTTGACCACTATTTTGACATATATGGGGTATGATATTTTATAGGGGGTGTGATTGTAATAAAACTATTATTTTATTTTTTGAATTGTTATTTCAAATGTAATTATTACTTACTCAAATTTTTTTATTTTCCTAATAATTTTATTATTTTTCATTTTTATTTAATCTTGTAAAATATCAATATATACCATAAAAAAATCAATATATATATATATATATCATTTAAAAACTTTTGTTATAAATCACGACATTGTGTAATATTTTGAATTAAATCTAATTGAAAGTCAAATTAAAAAATAATATGTTCGATTACCATTTTTGAAATTGACGTCAATAAATATTGGTCAGCCAAAAAATATCAAAAGTTGATAATATATAATAATTATACTTTTCAATAAATGATTTAATATATAAATAATATATGATTAATAATTTGAGGAACATGATAAAAATCCAAATTTCGAAAAAAAAACTACGCATATACAAGTTCAACTAGGGTTGAGCTTTAGAACCAGAATTTAAATTGAACCGACCAAATTTATTTTTCAGCCAACCGAAGTGGCTGATTTTTATATTAAATCAAATAAACCGATTCGATAAAATATCGTGTGTCATTTAAAGATCATGGCCTAATACATATCATTTAAAGTCAATGTCTAAACATATAATTGTCATTAAAGATCATGCCTAAAATAAGATCATTTTATCATTATAATTACAAAAAAATAAAATATTATGATAATAATATAATTAAATAATATTGAATGATTTTTATATATAAGTAGTTTTAAATTATCATTAATATGAAAGCTAGTTTATAGTTTAAAAATATTTAATAAACATTTATTTGAAATAAATAAAAAAAAACAAAAAAAATATAAAAACATAAAAGAAATAAATAAAAATAATATGACACAATATGGGGTGTAACTATAATATATGGTATACCATAGGGGGTTTATATATAATGTTTTGATAATTATATATTACATATAGTATAATGGGTGTATGCGTAATGTTTTGATAATTTTATATTAAATATATAATATGTCAAAAACGTCATTTCGCCCATTCTGTTAATTGTTTTTGCCGGTGTTATTTCTAGAGGGGAGATCTCTGTAATTTTCCAAAGTCGAAGGAAACTTTCTGTAAATAGGCCAAAGTCGATGGGTTCTAAATGTAATTATCCCTAATTTAAATATAAGTCTCGTTCTCTGCGTCAGCCTTTTTTTTTCCTTTACTAATCATATCGGATCTAATTATTATATTGGGCCTCAGAAATCTGAAAACTCCAATGTTTTATGTTGGGTCATACCATGTTTAAGGCCACATTTCATCTTTCCCATTCCAGTTTGTAGGATTTTACACAACACATAAACCATGGAGAGAGACATTCAAAGCGATATTACGGCCATTCATATCTATGTTTGTTTTAACATTGTTGGAGAAAAAACGTGTCCACTACAAATGTTTTTATGTTCTATAATTTCAAAGTTTATTACATTTTAATCTGAGTCGTAATTGATAAAAAATGTTTGTTCTGTGGAGATGGCAGCCTTTTTTCCAAAAAAAAATAAAAAAAATGGGATACATGACAGGAGCCTACCGTAAGAAGGTGTTTGGGGGTTTACTTAGAAATGACTAATTTTGGTCAAACCAAATAAACATAGCTTACAACAGGAACTACTACATCTTTAATCCAAAGAAAGTGAGGTAGATTATATGAACAATAGAGAGAATCAAGTCGGATCGAACATATGCGTCAGTCTTCACCAAACTTTTCTATCAGTCATAATATTCTCTTTAATCCACTTGAACACCAAGTCTTTCCATATAACTTCGAGCCATATTTTTTTCGCTCATTCTGTGGCTTTCGTGAAATAGCTGAAATCCATAAACTCCACTCAACACACAGATACATTTACGTGACCAAATAAACTTAATTGACTTTCTTCTGATAACCGCCTAAAAACGTAAGACTTTGGGCCAAGCTTCGACCTAGCCTGATAAAATTCGAATAATGCTGTTGCGTAGCCGATTTAGTTTATATGCAGCGCATTTGCATAAAGAATTATTTTCAAAATTCATACATTAAATTACCTCTAAATATAACTGGATTCACCCTTCCAAGCCTCGCAAGTGCTAATTTTCGTGCCACTGCGGGAACCTATATTAAAAAAATAGAGTTTAATTTGCGAAAACCACTCATTAAATTTCGTGGCATAAGCATGATAATGGAATTAAAATAAAGCAGACAAATCATGATTATATAACAGCATTCTATGGTACAAATTTCTAATTAATTATTTAGAATACATAACTGGCATTTCACTAAGTTCAAAAAACAAAAAAAATAAAATTGGCATTTCACTCAGCAGTACATATTGATAGGGGTGTTTATCGGACGGGTCAATTGGATCCGACCCCGAACCAAACCGGTTAGCCCGGTTCGGAACCGGAACTGGGCTAACCGATTCCGAACCACTCTGGGATCGGTAAAAAACCGATCCGGGACGATTCAGTGCCTCCAAACCGGTAGCACCACCTGTTTCGGTGCTACCGGACCGGTTCCGGTAAGTTTCAAAAAAAAAAATTAAAAAAGCATTTCAGCAAGGCAACGACTTTATACCCGTTGCCTTGCTGAACGTAACGTTCAGATTTTATTTTTTAAAATTTTTTTTTTATAAAAAAAACTATAAATAGATTTGTTGTGATTGTAAATCCCCACAATTCATTCTTTCAAAGTTGTATACTTCAATCTCATATTTTCTCTCCATTGTTACTATCTGCATTTACTTATATAATAATGTCATCATCATCTAGCAGTGTTAG
>CAJQUN010001844.1:0-42742 GCA_907163345.1 Haberlea rhodopensis
AAAAAATTTGGCAGTCCACACGTAATATCATAATTCCAACAACTATTCTAACAAATGGAAAATACACATTAAATGTATCCAAAAAATAATACAGTATATGCGGAGCGGATTGAAAATCCAAGATGATGAGGACAAAAAATAATAACATAAAAAATTGAGAAACATATTTTAGAGGGGAAAAATAAAATTTTAGGGGGAATACAATTTTACGGGTAATTTTTTATTTTTAGATATCACCTTGCATTAACTTGCATTATATGTAATACAACCAGCACCACAAGCAGCCACGGACCCAAGATTATGGACGAGTGGAGCAAAAACGTGCGGACAGAGAGTGAGGGGCAATTAAATTGTTGTTGGGGGAGGCGAATTTTGGTTTAAATTTGAAAGATTTTGACTTGAGAGGGCCGGAGGCCCGGACCACAAGCATTACTCAAGTAGCAGATGGATAGCTAAAGAATATCCGTGTAACACATTGTAATTCTCAGATTTGGTGAAAATTCTGACTAGTTGGCAATTTACAATCTTAACTATTGTTTTTATAAATAAACATTTTATCCTATGTAGTATGTTAATAACACTTTACCCCTTGTTAGTTTGTAAATAGATATTTTACCCTATATGATTTGTAAATATAACAAACGTTTCCTCGTACGTGAAGGGGGGTGTTTTGCACATATTCCACAAATATCAATGAGGGTAAACTGCCTATTTTGAAACCACAAGGGAGTTTGTTGCCAAAAACCCCGAAAATTGCCCTTGAAAAGATATGCTTTCTCGTTCAGTGACTCAAAACTAACGGTGTAAATTGACAGTAATTTGTTGCTTATTTTACCCCCCAAATATTTGTATTGAAGCCATATTTACTATTTGGCTATGTATTTGGTTTTGTAATGATATAATTAAGATCTATTCCATTATTTTGTTTCTGATCATAGAAAAGGAGTTGCCCTAGTTTAGAATCCAATTGTCAATTTTATTTTAACTTTATGATACGATTCCACTTACCTAAAAAAGTAAATTGCATTACCATTTTAGTTCAAAATAGGATAAATATCAACTAATGCACAAAACAATGATTCTCATCCTTCAAAACAAAAAATATATGTATTTAAATTTATGTATAATTGCAAGGCCCTCACGTTATTTTTCCGATACAGTTTTCGTACTACAAACCATTGTACCTCTTCAAAAGTTAACGGGAGATCCTTTGTATTCGAATGTGTGACAAGACGTAAGATTATTCTATGCTGTACGTGATGATATACAATTTATGTTATTAGTTAGGGATGCGTATTTTTTAAGGATTTGAATGCCATTGTTCTTCCTAACTGAAATATTCTTACCATTCGTAAACATATATTATATATACTTCTTCTTGAAATTTATAATCCAAACGAATTTCTGAACCTGCAATGAGAATGTCTACATTATTACAATACATAAAACATAACATAGAGCCCCATCATCACCAGGAATAAACTGTATTTTGACCACCAAATATTGTATTTTATCCTCGTAAAAGTATATTTTGATCCCTTATTATTATTATTTTTGCTTTCCTAAATAAAAACTTTTAGATTCGTCCTTATCAGCCTAGGGGCCAAGGCGAGGGGTGGGGGGGAGCTATGACAAGTTGCAAAAACAATACAAGAAACAAGAAATATCATATATTAATGTGATTGTGAGTTGTGACTAAGTGATTAACTCATAGTAAGTAGCAACACAAGGTGCGATTGTTGGTTTGATGCTACCTAAAGACATTAATAAGGGCACATCAAATCACTTGGAAACACAGGTGCAAATATTCCGATCCAAGAGCTGCTACCTCTTATGAGTAGTGCTAATGAAGTAGCAACCAATAAACCGCATGCGACATTGGATTCTCAATCCCATTCCAGTCACCCTGATGGAATGGACCCATAATTCCCCTCGGGCACACTTGCAGGGTTATCCCTCAAAGGTAGATTCACCCTGCACCTCAAGTTCAGATACTTCATTTGCTGTACTCGACCCCCGTACAGACAAGGAAATATCAGTCCAAACATTTTCCTTATCAACTCCAAAATATTTCTAAACTGGCGATTGTATCTGTCGGGTTTTCCACAAGGATGGCCCGGTTCGATCGATGAGGTGCTAGAAAGGGATTCAGAAATTTATATTGATGGCCAATGTATATTTTCAAATCTATATTAAGATAAAATTGAAGAATAATTATTTCTTGTCGGAAAACAAACACATTAAGGGTTGTTTTTTGGCCTGTTGTGCATAGTTTTTGCACTATTTCCTGTAATAAAAAATAGCATTCCATGTCAAGATATTTTGTGTATATGTATAATTGCATTCAATTTCAAGATATTTTGTGCCTGTGTAATGGGTGTGAAACAGCTGCAGGTTAAATACAAATAATATATTCAATGTATTTAATTTTATATATAACTTCGTTAGGTTCATATTGATAAATTGGTTATTGATTTTTATAAACATCTTTATCTCTGTCATTTATTAACTTATATCAATCAATATCTTCAATTCGGTTAATTTTTCCTCAAAATTAACCCAAAGTTTGGAGAATATTTTTTTCCTTTTTACGTGTTTTTGCACTATTTTTTTGATATGAAAGTTTTTTTAATAAACAATTGAGTACAAGAAGTGCTCAATTAAAATGTACATGGTGTTAAACCCCGAGAGCAAGCATACCCATTACAGAAATTCACTCAAAACGTATAATGTCAAATCCATTTAAATTTTTTGGATGAATTTATATTAGGTGTATTTCAAATCCATCTCTTTACTAATTTATGTAAATGTAATAGTAATTGTGATAGATTTGAAATGCATCTAAGATATGTGTCATTTCAAATCCAAGTTTTAAATTCATTCTCAATTAGCTGTCATTTCAAATCCAAGTTTGAAATTCATTCTCAAATCACATTTCTCCATTCAAATGAAATGCATCCATCCAAACGCAATGTTATGGAATTCTTTAGGTACAACTTTTAAAACACTTGGTACAACTATAGAAAATAAAATAAAAATTCACAACTCATCTTTATATAAAAACACACGAGCTTTAGATTTGTTTCAGTTACTTTAGATTACGTTTGGATGGAAGGATTTGGATTTGATAAAACGATTTGGGGGAGAGATTTCAAATAACTCCATTTTGTAAGAATTTGAAATCTTTACATTTGTTAATAAATAAGTAAAATATAAAGAGATTGAATATCCAAACAAGTTGATGGATTTCTTGTTATGGATTTGAAATCCTATAAGTAATAAGATGCTAAGTCCACTCTATGTATATGTGGTGAAACACAATCATGTATAATTTAAATTGTTGGATTATATGATATGCGTGGAATCCATATTATTTGACGTGTCACGCACCCATGTAATTAGACACTGCATTTATAAGGGTGGGAAGAATCATAATTTTTATCTATTCACCACTTACTTACTCATCACATTCATTGTACCAAATGACACCTTAATGTATGATCCGACGGTTATACCATATCGAGAGAATTTCTTATGTTGTAGCGTAGCCTTAATCAGAGCATCCATGGAATTGGAGAAGGGAGTGATTGCCCCTGCTCAAGGGCGGTGGCGGATTCACACTTGGGTAAGGGGGCCCCTACTCTTGTTGGGTCTCTTATATATGTGAATTTTTATACAATAATTTAAGTTATTATACAAAATCAAAATTCTTAATTTCATGAATATACACTTATAAATTAGGGTAACTTACAAAAACGGTCTTATAGAATAGTGACAATTATAATAACAATCCCAAACTATGAAGAATAAACAAATATAATGTCAAATAAATTATTTATTCTTATAATTTCCTCTAGCAATTCATACATGACATATAACTATCATAAAAAGACTGGTTATACAGCCACAAGCCCAACAAAACAAGAGAGAGAGAGAGATCCTAGGCAAAGAAATGATTAAGTTGAGATATTGAAGCTTGAGATTCATCATCATTGTCATGTGATGGAGAATGTATGTGTCTTCCTTCATATGTGGTTATCACCATTCTTGGATCGTCGGCTAATCGTTCCACACGTTTTTTTACTCGACAATTTTCTTGTGTGGATCTGTAATAACTTCTGCATGCACAAATAAATACTTAAAAATTGAATAAAATGACCTATTAATGGATAGATTTCTCGAAAAATACAAGATAATGCACAATCAAGATAAAATAATAAATAAAGTTTTGAGCTTGCCTACTTGATTTAAATTGCGACTCAAGGGGACATATTAAATCAGTTAGTTTATAATATGGTAGGCCATTATGGAAAAAAATATGTCTTCACCTACCAAGAAAATAAAAGAAAAAGAAAAAAAAACATGACAATATGGAAGGGTGGTGCATTTGCAAACTGGCAATGGCTGAAATCATGATAATAACAGTAGCTTTTTTAGCAGAGTGGGCTCTCAATGAAATAAAGCAGACGTTGAAAATGCTCAAAGATTTTATATTCTACTATGGAATTTCATTTGAAATAAATCAATAAACACACGTGACACCCCTAAATATCAAGAAAGGGTGCTCGTAATGGTGTCCCTCTGATACCACCTAAGTGTAGGCCTCTCGGTTAACCTCACGCACGTAATTACTTAGTCTAATTATAACAAATATATTCCTGCTCATGTATGTTTTATAAGATATTATGTGTCCAATCTTGGTTTTAGATGACCCTATTGTGTTTGATTAAGATTTAATAGTCCTTTTAAAACGAAAATTTTTAAACAAAATACTATTGATTGTTGTCTGAGTATAATTAAACTCAATAAGTGCGTGCTAATGTGAGATTAACCGATGGACCCTACAACATCTACGTACATATGTCCCTAATTAATGTGCATTAAGCAGAACATGAAACAATATAAATAGGGGAGAAATTGCTTATATTCGGGTAATCATTTAGCAATAAAAGTTCAATTTACTTTTCATCGAAAAACAAAATCATGAAAGGGTATCTTCATACATAAATAATGATAGGGAGAAATGATAATCATTTCCTCTTTATTTACTAGGATTTTGTATTTTTTTAAAAAATTATGCAGAATTATAGGAGTTAAATCAGCACAATGCATTGGAGTTCAATGCTAGCTATTATAATTATTACAATTTTTGATTGCTACAAAATTTGAATTAGAGCAATCCTGGTTTAATTTTTTCTTTTCCACACATTATTGTTAGTAGTGATCATTATGATGATAATAATAATAATAATAATAATAATAATAATAATAATAATAAATTACTCTGTTTAGAATCTTTTCCTTTTTTTTTATAAAAAAAAGCGTCATTTGATGAGGAGCTCCAATTCCCCATGTATAAAAAAAAGGCGTCATTATTCTGAATTTCACTAGCATGAAATCTCAAGTATATGCATATATATATATATATTTATTTATTTATATATATATGTGTGTGTGTGTGTTTTGTGTATAGATAGATACTCATTCAAGATTATTTGGCATGTTCGACGTCAATAACAAAAGTCATCTTGGGAAATAGGAAAATTCACAACTCGAAGAAAAGGGTGGGAAGACAAAAGTTTACCTAGCAAAACTTACCAACGTAAGATTTTAATTTAAAAAATAAGCACAACATAGAAGAAAACTCTCCAACTTGGTCGAAGCCAAGGTATCATAATGACGATGATGATCAGAAATAATCAAGTTAATCTCCACGTACGATATATCTTTATTACTTTGATTATAAGCAAAAATATTATTGATAAGTGAGTAAAATGGGTACTCGAACCCTTACAAAAGAGCACATCACACGAAATAACGTTACATAATTAGAACCAACCTTCAACAACAAAATAACATGAGCAAGCTACTGGTCAAATAACCAATCGTTAAAAAGGAAACGATAAGAAATAATGCATAAAACTTAATGAACTAATAAATCCTAAGTTTAAAAGTTAAACTTAAAGAACATTAGTTGAACAAGAAATTAAGGATCAAGAAATCAAAAACATACCTAGGATGTTGGGTGTTCTTCACAACTTTTTGTCCATACTTTCTCCACTTATAACCATCATCCAACACATCCACATCACTCATTGTTTTGAAGCAAAATCTTGGCTCTCTCACCTTTCTTCTTCCCTTGTAAATCTCCTTCATCTTGATTGGTGATGCCCCTATATGATGATCATCTCCTAGTTCACTTCTTTTCATGCTCAGGCAATCACTCAATTCTCCCCATTCCCTATAGTTAATCATTTCAAAATCAAGAAAAGAAAAGTTAAAGATCTGAAAGTCTCATTTGTCGATGAAATTATACATAATAATTGTTGTTATTTTGTCGACTAATAGCTAGCCACACCGGTTCTTGATGATGGAGTTTGATTGTGCATGATATTTTATAATAAACTGATAATTTAAGTTACAATCGAAGTTACATAATGTCTCTTTTAACTTTAAATACAACAATCAGCTGTATTTTTCTTCAAAAGTAAAATTACATCATAATCTTACCAATATCAAATCTGATATATAATTTATTTCGTTCCTTACCAATAATTTACTGGAGATCTTTGCAGAGAAAGAAACTGTGATCCTGCAAAGTGGGGTGTGACTTCACCCTTTTGCTTTGTTGGTAAAGGCTGGTCTGCAGCTTCAAGTGAAGGAAGAGGTGTACTAATATTTGTTGCAAGGGTTTTGAAGGGTTGATTAAGGGGGAATTCTAATGGAATTGAGGTAAAGTTTGTATGGAAATTAGGGAAAAACCCTGCAAGTTGTGATGAGATTATCACATGATCTTGTTCCTCAAAAGCAATTTGGTTCAGCATACCTGCCTGAGATTGTGCTGAAAGAAAGTTAGTTAGTTATTTTCTGTTGAGAATTTCTTGGGATTTGGGGTTGAAGAAATCGTATAAAGGGCTCTAAATGGAAACATAGTTTTCTTTTATTCTGCCCTGCGGACTTATTCAAAGGGTAAGGATTAGGGTTTCTATCAAATTTATGGTAATTATGTAGTTTTGTTTATTTTGCAATATATATTAACGTGACGTGCACAAGAAAACATTAATTTTATTAGTCTTGGTAACCGTGTATCTTGAAAAATATGATGTAAGAATGAACTTATTAAATTAAAAAAATGTCAAGTATAATACTTTTTTTCAATATTAATCCCAAACTTTTAAATATCCTAAATTTTTAAACATTATTCAATGAAAATTATTTTTAATCAAAAACATTTTCAATTTATTTTTAAAAAATAAATACTAATATCAAATTTTATTTTTAATCAAAAAGTGGTTTCAAACCGTCATATTCAATAAAGAAATACTATTATCAAATATATATACACCTGTGGTGCATATTTTTCAAAAAGGGTAGCTGCATATGAATCCTAGGGCTATGGTTTCTTTTCTTTTTGTCCCCAAACAAAACGTGATTATGTATTTTTATCGGTAATGTTGTAATGATGATAAATCTTGGTCGCAAATCTCATCCTCTCTACGTCTAAGCTGAAAATATCATTATTGATATCACCAAAAAGTGTGATCTTCAATAAATATCGAGCGTTGATGCAACAAAGAGTTTATCTTCAATTAAACGAATTGAACCGCTCCAAAAATATGTCTGTGTATCAAAGAAAAATGGTGAGATGACTCATTCCTTATGCGAAACCACTTCGACGCTCAAGTCATTATATGTTTGAATGAAAAATTATTAAAATTGTAGATTTTTGCATAAGTAATTGCGTAAGTAATTGCGTGCCTGAATTAGGTTATGAGCCCTCTAGTTATAGATGTAGAGGTAGATGTAGAGCCTCAATCAACATATGATAAGAGGTTTAATCAATATGGAATTGTATTGTATATGTCAAGATAGATGTAGAGTCCCAATCAACATAGGATAAGAGTTCTAGTCAATATAAAATTGTATTGTATATGGCAACTAGATCAATATCTATCCTGAGAATATTAAGAGATATCTTCCTAAACTCTACAACTACTTTTTGTTTAAGAAAATGGGTCCTTGCAAATGGGTTTCAGCCAATGGGCCAGACTAGATAAGTTTTATTTGAATAAACAGGGTAAATGAGCTATAACCTGCTTAATCAGATTGGGCCGGTTCCAACCTATTAGGTAGATCGATTCCCTATCGAGAGGTATCAATTATGAATAATTGATTTTTGTGCATGTATTAATTTATCTTGGAGGAGACCTATTTGACTTTTTTTTATCGAAGGGGAGGGAAATTGTGTTTTTACAAGGTTCGAATTCGAGCTGTCCTATTAATAAGATAATATGACAACCAATCCTACTACCCGAATATGTCATCCTATTTGACTTTTGGCAGGAAAAAGCTTGTACCCTTTCCACTCCTTCTTTAATCCCCTTTTAAATGTTGCAACCCCACTTTATACCCCACCATTTCCCAAGTTCCAAACCACCCTAATAATTGTTATGATCTCTTGAATTACACACATTAATCTTTTTTTTGGATAAGGGAAGCAGGGATTTTTTTGCAAACAATTTTTTGAGTTATTATCCAAACTCAAACTCAAGTCATTCCAAAAGAGATATGAGCCTTATCCATAGGCTAAAGCCGAACTCTCATTACACACATTCACACAATTTGGCGGGACCATTCTTGATTCCATGAAACTAGCCATTGATGAAGCAATCCTAGCTAGGCCATTTTTCTCATACATTCTACTTTTCTTGGCTGTATTTTTTGTTAAATTGGCATATACTAGAATGTGAATTTTTGATATGTGTTATATTTAATAAAATGTACGGTAAATATTATAGAATATGATTTTTCGTAATATTTGTCCCAAACTTTTAGGACTAATCAGATATAATATCATGTAAATTGTTTTTAATAAAAATATTCCCAAATTTTTGTTTTTAATCAATACTAGTTTCAAAATATTTTTTAATAAAAAATAGTCTTAAAGCTCCTTATTCAACTATGAGACCACTTTTGTTAAAAAAAAATTTTTATGAGACTAAATTTGTTAAAAACTTTATATGATATTATTTTTGATTAAATATATTTAATTAGTCCTAAAAATTTAGGACTATTATTGAATAACGTCCATATTACATGTGACCATTTTTGAAATTTACCCGGCATTATATTAGTTCTTTTAAAGAAATAATTTAGTAAACATGGTCAGTCCTGCAATGTAAAAATTACCAAAGTTAAGCCTAAAATGTGAAATACAACTTTACATCTTGCTACATATAAATGCCTAAACACTCAAGTTTACTAAATGATGATTAATTTTTGTGTTTTCCAGTTAATAATGGTGTAGAAAAACATATGAGCCCACACCCTCAAACATCACAACAAAATCCCAACTGATAATTAATCGATTGATTAATATTAGAGGTGGCGTCTGTATGATGTAATATCTAACTTTTATATCATCTACGAAAAACTATATATATATATATATATATATATACTAAAGATGCAATACAAACAGTGTTCAATTGGCAAACATGCATAATTTATTTTTGTCTATGCTCATCAAGGTGGCCATCATGCTTGCAGGATCTTAATTTTGTTGAATATTTTTTTAATTTATTAAAGAGCCCGGTTACTTTTAAAATTTCAAATTTCCTTAAATTTTGTGTAATTATTCACAGCACCGACTCACACGCTTTGCGTGTGTAACCTCATTTGGTTCATCATAACCAAAAAAAATCTTATTTCATATTTGAAATTTAAAATAGTGGAGGGAGATGTGGAGTCGTGGAGTTAAAAAAAATTATGAAACCAATACTAAAAAAAAACGGGGACGACCAATAAACATGTGTAACAATACCAAAAAAAATGTTTCAACAAAGCGTGGGAGAGGGAATTTTTAAATTTTTGAAAAAAGCTTCATTTGAATCTAACCAGTTTAAAGAAGACCAA
This sequence comes from Haberlea rhodopensis, assembly GCA_907163345.1. Taxonomy (NCBI): domain Eukaryota; kingdom Viridiplantae; phylum Streptophyta; class Magnoliopsida; order Lamiales; family Gesneriaceae; genus Haberlea; species Haberlea rhodopensis. The sequence continues at coordinate 9,916 of CAJQUN010001844.1, forward strand.
GTTGTTTAAAATGTTTCTCAAAAGCATCGTATTTAAAAATAAAGTTGATGTGATTCGATTTTTTTTGTGTTCGGTGGATTTAAGTGTTTGCGAAAAATAAAAGAAACATCAATTTTTTTATGTGAAAACCCTCGAATTGAAGGAAAAACCACGAGACCTAGTCCAGTATAAAATTCCACTATCAACCAATGATTTTTACAATGATTACATATAAGAATGAAGCAAAATATGCATTCTGCCTCTTCAATGGCCGAGAGCTTTTTCCCCTAAAAATGGAGAGTCAAAAAATCCCCCTAAAACTGGAGAGTCAAACAATCCCCTCTTTCTCAACCCATCGGCCTTCCTTTTAAGTATCTCCTTCAAAATGGACTTCCTACCTCTACAGCCCATGATCATGCATATCCCTCCATTAGATCCGAGAATTCAGGAAGAATGGAGATAATATACTAAATATCTACATGATCATCTCCACCCACCAATTCCTCCTCCACGCCTCCATGAATAGCCCTTTTATTTATGACACATTCAATTCAAAACATGTCCGGAAAATTAGGCTTGACTAGCCGTTATGACCAGGTCATATGTCATTATTTGACTACGTGGACCGAACAGAGTATCATCCTCTTCTGTTATTTTTCTGTTCGGGCACTTTCCTGTTCGACGATTATTTTACCCGATGTGGTCTAATTTCCCCCACCACATCACATCACATCACCCCCCTAAAGTAAAGTAAGATGAGCGAAGTCGATATCTTGGTTTATATACATCGGGTAAAATCACAGTGGCTGTTTTAATGTAGTTTTCGGAACTTGTGAATTTCGAGGGTTGAATCTATCCAATAAAAAACACCACGAGCAAATAAAGCTCAACTAATTCCATGATATAATAATTATCGCGAGCAAATAAAGCTCGGGTTGAAATAAGAAATATCCTGAGCAACCAAAGGCTGAGCACATAAAGCTCGCATGGGATAAGAAATATCATGAAATAATAAATATAACTAAGCTCGAAGGAAAACATCTCGAGCAGATAGATATGATCGGGCTCGAGGGAAAACATCCTGAGCAGAATTACTTAGGCAATTTTTAGGTTTAAACGTGAACCAAACATCCCGATCCCATGAGTAAACTAATAAAATTTCGAACAAGCTCGGTACCCCGAACTTCAATAACATCGATAATTTTAAGTTTAAGCGTGGACCAAACATCCCGATCCCACGAGTACACCGAACAGGCTCGCTACCCCGAGCTCAATGCTTCAGTCGCGTTTTAGGTTCAAATACAGACCTAACATCCTAATCCTGTATTTAACCCGCTAACAACGGATAATAATAAAACAAGCTCAACACCCGAGCAACAATAACAATTATAATTTTAAGTTTAAACGTGGACCAAACATCCCGATCTCACGAGTAAATCGAGCAGGCTCGCTATCCCGAACTCAATACTTCAGTGGCGTTTTAGGTTAAATACAGACCAATCCCGATCCTGTATTTAACCCGCCAATAACGGACAATAAAATAAGCTCGACACCCGAGCAACAATCAATCAGTTACGTTTTAGGTTCAAATACAGACCAAATATCCCGATCCTGTATTTAACCCGTCAACAACGGACATATATCAAAAATCCCGAAACAACAATAGAGCGTACTCGAACACCCCGAGCACCAAAAATGAGTCACGTTTTGTGAGGGCCTGGTCCTAATCAGAGGTTTAATTAACACACGATTGTTATATTAATGTAAACAGCGGAAGATTTAGTTAAAAACTTTATCAAAGTGACCCTCAAAATTTTTCGCATTTTGTTTCTAAAACATTTCCGAATAGTGAAAATATGTATTTCCAATTTTACATCTAACATGATATTCATCGCATAAGCATTACATATAATTTCTCAGTAAAGTAATACTTAAAAATACAGATACTCAGGGCATACCCCGGTAATTTAAAACATAAGTATAAATACTAAACAACTACTGGGACTCAAAACATGAACCATATACCTGAGCTCGCTCTCAAGGAGCTCTGGTATTTATTGATGCCTCGTCTCGAGCATCCACAGTACGTCCACCTGTACCACCTGTCATGCCCATACAACAAAGACATGACAGCCCCCCGCGAAGGGGGTCAGAACCCCAGTACGAGAAACAGATAAAATCACAGTGTATGACAAATAACATGCGATGTATGCCGTGCATGAATGCAAATGCACATGAAGGGTATCAAATCTCGAATATCCCTGTCTCAAGGGTCCAAAGGAAAATCATCAATCACTCATCAGTGCTCGAGCAGGATGTGACACGCTCCGCGCTCCGATCTATCTCTCAGTCGAGCCATCGGCGGTCCATCATCCTCGTGTCTGGGCGACGTCGGCACGCTCGTCGCTCCGGCATCCCTCAGCCCACTCTCACTCCTGCGGAGCCAACGGCTGCCCATCATCCCCAGACACGCATCACTCATACCAAGAAAAGATATAGGTACCAAGAACGAATCAATAGGCTCAACATGACATGCTCAATGTCCATGCGTGTCAATGCATCATGCAATATCATAATCTCATGTGATGCACCTCAAATCTCATGTCATCATATATCATGCAGTCAATGTACCATGTAATTCACATACTGCAAATCAACTTATCACATAGTCACATAAGGAGCAAGTAATGACAAGTAAATCATACCCGGGAACATCACATGTCTTTGCCAGACATTGTGATAAAACCCGTTTTCTACGTACCTCGGACCAATGCTATATCTACCGAGTACTCCTCGAATAAACCTCGGGATCTGTTAACCTGGTCATAATAGTTCCAAATACAACATACTGTCACATACTAGCCTTAAACATATCAAATAAAACTCAAACTTAGACCCAAAACCAATTCTCTAAATTTCAGCCTGCGCAACCGTAGAGATCGGCTCATAACTTGTTCGATACTTAATAAAATCACATGGGTCCAATTTATTTTCAAAGTTAACTCAAAAATGAACATTTCATCAGTTCAACTCATCTTCAAATTCGTTCATTTAGCCTAGGTAAAATGGCCAAGAACAATCTGCTGGAAAAACAGGACAATTCACCAAATTCCAGCCTGACCCATTTTTGTATAGAAATCATAATAAATTCATATGACATCCAAATGACTTGAAGCTAGTGGGAAAATCACGAAAACTCAATGTACTACAGTTCATATTTGAAGTACAGAAGCTAGTTCGCTCATCTAGAGGCACATGCAAAGCAAAGTATGCCAGCTTTTAAAAATACTCATGTTCTGTTTTTACAGAATGAGCGGTTCTAGGGAAACGTGCATATTTTACACAAGAAAACTCCAAAACATGTAAGGCCAGTTTCTAATGCAAGATAACCCAACATACAACAAAACATATCTTATGATCTTTAAGCTAAACAATTCATCTTCATGTACATTAACTGAAAAAAGTACAGCCTAAAAAACTCGTATATCCCCTGCTTCCAGATTGTATAGTTGCTGGTAAAATTAGCATAATTCGTTCATATGAGCTCCAAATTGAGTGAGGCCAATTCCACATGCAAGCTAACCTCGAATACTACAACACTTATTAGAGCATAAAACTTCATATTCGTAGCCATTTATTCCCAGAAATACGAAGAACATAATGCATGAAACTCGGATGCAGTGGATTTCCAGATTTGACACATGTTGGTAAACCGACCATAACGTTTTCATATTAAATCCAAATTAGCTGATTCTTGTTGCCAAATAAAGCTAACACAAAACACTACAACTTCTATCAGGGGAGTAATCTTTAAATTCGAAACTTAACTAGACCCAAAATTCGAAATACTAGACCAACAGTATACTGAAATCTGCAGAACATTCTGACAGCAAGTTTTCACTACATTTCTCATGCCCAAGTATCAAAATTCGACCCTTAATCCTACATGCAAGTTGATAAAACTCAAGGATGATGATATACCTTCATTTATCTTCAAGATTTGAAGCTTGATCATCCACAAAACAAAGCCATGATCGAAAATCCTACCCCAAAACTGCTGCAACTCGAAAATCTTGCATCTTCTTTCTCCAAACTTGAAAATTCTTGGTGCATCTTGTTCCTCAAGATGAGTAGCACTCAAATATATCTTTGCATGTGACATGCACTTGAAAATTCAAGAGGATTTTGGTAGGAAATTAGCTGCCATTTTCGAAAATGGTAGAAGAGAGAAGGAGGAGGAGTGATGGTGAAGGAAGAGAGAAGATGGTGTTGGAAAATGAAGTAAAAATCTGATTTTTGCATGGTATATGCGTGAGATTCAACGCCATGCATGATGTTATTTATTTAATTGATGTATTGTGGAATCCATGTGTCAATACATCACTCTCTTGCAAGATTAATGGTCCAAAATCATGTATTAAACATGAGTTAAATAAATTAGTGGCATGTGTTCTCCAAGTGCCATGTGATCATGCACTAAAACATGGTACACTAGTTGGTTGACCCATCGTGGTACGGAACACCTTAATTCAAATTTGCACTTTTAATTATCCGGGTTTGCTTAATCATCGTTAATCCGGATTTTAGCATCGGGGCCTTACATTTCTTCCCCTCTTCAAAAGATTTCGTCCTCGAAATCGCACACTGAGTATAACTCAATAATTCAAAACATATGAGATGTCTCAATCTCATTCATAGATACTTAAGGATCATCATGTATCAATGACAACTGCTGTGGTCGTCTCAACGATCTACCACTTAATCAAAGTTCTCTATGATTCCACAAAGTTCAAAATATCAAGGCAACATCAAACCTCACTTAACGAATCATATTGATCATCGCAAATGTAATATTTCCATATTTACCTGATTCTCAACTCGAAGTCTAACGATATATTTCTCTTTGGCGTAGCAAATCTGCTCACTTTAAGCCAATTTCAATCGTTTTCGCAGAAAATTTATCGTTCCTGGCATTTCTCAACAATCTCAAGTTATGCCAAAATTTCTTATCAATTTTCTATCACATCAGCGATCGGTAATTCTGGTTCTGCAAAACCTGAACCGATGCCATCCCAATAGTTTTCTGAAACTTAAATTATAGGAAAATTCTACTGGTGAATAATGATTTCTGTCAATTCCCACTAAATTCACCACTATTAATCGAGACATAACTTCCAAGGTCTGGATTTTCTCAGTTGATCCATCTGTATGGGTATGCTAAGCAATACTCATTTCTAACTTAGTATCCATCACATTCTGAAAATAGTTTCGAATTCTGATATTATCCTCGGATTTCGATCAGATGCATCTATTACAGAAACCACTGTAACTAAACCACATTATCCATATCTTAAACATGTCGTTTTCTCATAGACATATAGACTATCACATGAAATCAATATCTTGTATTGAATAGTCAATCAATTTAGATTCAACTTGTTTCACAATCTCTGTTTGTAAATATTTGAGCTATAAAACTCAAAAGTAGAAATTTCCCAAATTCATTGTGGTACTTACAAATCATGTACTATCCCATTAGGTCTCGTATTTTTATCTTGACCTGCTGGCATGTCAAACAATTTGCCACAAAATTCAAAAAAATTCTTTCTTTATACCATATCATCATAAATAGGATATCGAGAATGATACATCTCATCATTCCCAGAATAACACTATGTTCTCTATAGTGTGCTTTCTGTTGTAATACGTCTTTCAAATCAGTAAAATTCGATGCTATATACTGATTTTTCATTCGCAACAACCACTAAATGGCATACTAAATTTACTTTGTTGATAAGACAGAACCAATTTCTTAATATCTATATGGGTCTGTCCTTCGAGTCTTTCCGATCGTCGAAATCAGAGGTTATCAAACTGCAAAGCAAACATCGATGCTACCATTGCATCTTGCACTTTTAGGTTCAGTGCATCTGCTACTAGTTTCATTTTCCTTGATTTATATTGACTATCAAAGTCAAATTCTTTAATAAATCCAGTCATCGCTTATATCTCAAGAATATGCAATTATCTTTTCATGATACATTAGAACATATCTTAAAATCCTTGACATACGTCTTTGCACAACTACATATCTCCCTGAACCAGTTAATCCAAAACAACATTGGGGTTGTAGTCCATTTCAGCTTCAGTTATGAAAACTGCTTTCTCATTCATCTGACCAAACGAATATCAAATTTCTTCTTGGTCAATTAGTTCATAAGACAGGCTATCCTATAATATCCTTCCGTAAAAGCCTGTAGTATCTGCCAAAATTCATAAAACTTTTCATATTGAGTACAATGATTGGTCTTGGTCAAATTAGTACTATCTTTACTTTACTGGAATCAGCAGGTATCCGGTAAACTGGTATCACCGACCCAGAAATAACACTCCATTCACCCAAGATTTACACTTCGATAACGTGGTATACACTTTGAGCTTCATGAAGCGTCTGAATAATCAAATGTTCTGTGTGGTTCCTTCCGAATCTTGTATACACTAGTATACCACTGATGAATATGATTACACTTCCGCCCAAAAGTTACGGAAAATTTCTTCATCAAATTCATAACTCTACCGGTATAGTTGTCAGACCACACGATATTTCCAAAAATTCAAAATGTCTATATCTGGTTTGACCAATTGCCTAGAGAACATTTTCTCTTCTGACTCAAACTGATGGTAACCAGAGTAAAAATCGTTCTTCTCATACATTAAAGTTCCTTACAACTTGATCAGTTACTTTTCGATCTTAGGCAGTGGGTATTTATTTTTGACAATAGCCCGATTCAACTACCTTTAATCGATACACATCTTCATCATATCATCTTTCTTCTTCACGAACAATACTGATGTTTCCTCAAGTGACATACTCAGACATTTATACTCGTATCAAGGAGATTCTGCAACTATTCTTCTGTATCTGTCAACTTTGCTGATGACATTCCGTACAGTACTTTCGATATCAAATCTATTCCTTGGCATCAACAAATAGTTAAAATCAATTTCCTTTTTTAGTGAAAATTCTTTCATTTCCTCAGGAAAATCTTGGTAGGTTTTCTTACCTCTATAATATCAGTCAACCTCGACTCTTTTTTTTTTTTTTTTTTATAAGCATCAACTGCTTATTATCAAATATCCCTCATTTTCCAAGTATTGCAACCACAATATTTCCATAGCTGATACTATCAGTATCTTAGCTTGCTATTCGTGGCGATAAACATTTCATCTGTATCCAGAAGACGGTTAAAAATTCATTATACTCTGAAATCAACTTACGATATCCTCAGAATTTATCGGAGTATCCATGCCCTTGATACAATCAAAACCATATTTCGACAACATCATTTAATTCAAATCCACAACACTATCAACAAACTGTAATCTGCAGTTCACTATTACAAGTGTGGATAGAATAATTATCACTGTTGATCTATTTTTTCCCAATCATCATTATTGCACATTTGATGCAATATATGAAACCAATGATTTTATCTCAAATCAAACTCGTGCCGTGTGACCAATACCCAACATGTATCTGTGATCACTAGCATCTCTATCATTGCCAAAATCGAAATGGTTATATATCCTGGAGACATCTCAATCCCATTGTCAAGGTATACTCTCTGGTCTACAGGTAATTAACTGCTGCTGAAACTGAGTGGTCGTGAAGAATAACCACCATGATATCTACCCCTAGCTCAGGGTATTTGTTGTTATGGCTGAATCTATTCCCAAGTAAGTAACAGACATGCTCTGACTAGCCACAATCAATATCAGTTCCTATTATTCTTTCAAATAGATCAGTAGATATTTACATCCACAGTGACCTCAAAAGATTTGGTATTCTACAATCTCATAGTCCCTTTAGAACTACTAGAGCTGGATAAATTTGAGTGATACTTCTGAAACTTTTTCCAGGATTACTTGGATTATCGCAATGATAGTCACTTCATTAATCTTTAATCCAGTTCTAATTACTTCGCACCACCTTGGTGTCTTATTCCTTAGTCAAAATCTAATCTCTTCACTATTGAATAGCTATTGAGATTAAGCAGATATTTCCATTTCTCAAGTCCACGATAACCAATTATCATTTTCCATATCATCAATACCATTACTCTAGATAGTCTCATCTAAAAGAGTTCATAGTGAAGTTTTTATTCATAGTTTGGACACAAAAACTGGAACTAAATCACGACAGTCCCCTAAACCAAGTCCTCATTCAAACCAATTCTCGTTGTTTCTCACAACAACTACACTCCATTCTTCAGTTGAAATATTGCTAGTTTCAATATTCTCAAGTTCTATATTATCATCTTGGCGTACACAGGTTTTGACGTAAACTCATACGTATAACCTTGGTCTTTCAGACTTAAATTCCCGATGTCAATCGACAAAAAGTGTTTTAAATAATTCTAGTGGCATCCACTAATCATAAGGATTAAATCCCAAAGTGATAAATACAATTTCCAATAATGGACACATTATCACTAAATTATAGTGCAATTAACAGTTTATAGTGTCTACAGATTCGATAGTAGCTCGTAAAGTCTATATCACAGCTACCTATCCAAACACTAACTGTCCAACATAATTCATACATCTCAAGTCATAGATGTTATCATCATTCATTCTACATCATCATCCTATCAGCAACTATCAGTGCTAACAGATAAAATTCTCAAAATTATATGCACTCAGCATAATATATGCAACTCAGCATTCAAATTCCCTACATTATATGCAACTCAGCATATTAAAATATTCAGAGATACGACCACTAATTATCCCTGCTCAATAATCCATTACATGTATAAAACTTCATTATCGAACATGTAAACATAGCAGGCAAGAGCATATAAATCAGATAGTCAGACACATGCACAAACAATTCATTTGTGTCTATACTCAGTGTCCTAACTCTAGTTCGAGCATATCCCAGATTATGCTCTGATACCAACTGTGAGGGCCTGGTCCTAATCAGAGGTTTAATTAACACACGATTGTTATATTAATGTAAACAGCGGAAGATTTAGTTAAAAACTTTATCAAAGTGACCCTCAAAATTTTTCGCATTTTGTTTCTAAAACATTTCCGAATAGTGAAAATATGTATTTCCAATTTTACATCTAACATGATATTCATCGCATAAGCATTACATATAATTTCTCAGTAAAGTAATACTTAAAAATACAGATACTCAGGGCATACCCCGGTAATTTAAAACATGAGTATAAATACTAAACAACTACTGGGACTCAAAACATGAACCATATACCTGAGCTCGCTCTCAAGGAGCTCTGGTATTTATTGATGCCTCGTCTCGAGCATCCACAGTACGTCCACCTGTACCACCTGTCATGCCCATACAACAAAGACATGACAGCCCCCCGCGAAGGGGGTCAGAACCCCAGTACGAGAAACAGATAAAATCACAGTGTATGACGAATAACATGCGATGTATGCCGTGCATGAATGCAAATGCACATGAAGGGTATCAAATCTCGAATATCCCTGTCTCAAGGGTCCAAAGGAAAATCATCAATCACTCATCAGTGCTCGAGCAGGATGTGACACGCTCCGCGCTCCGATCTATCTCTCAGTCGAGCCATCGGCGGTCCATCATCCTCGTGTCTGGGCGACGTCGGCACGCTCGTCGCTCCGGCATCCCTCAGCTCACTCTCACTCCTGCCGAGCCAACGGCTGCCCATCATCCCCAGACACGCATCACTCATACCAAGAAAAGATATAGGTACCAAGAACGAATCAATAGGCTCAACATGACATGCTCAATGTCCATGCGTGTCAATGCATCATGCAATATCATAATCTCATGTGATGCACCTCAAATCTCATGTCATCATATATCATGCAGTCAATGTACTATGTAATTCACATACTGCAAATCAACTTATCACATAGTCACATAAGGAGCAAGTAATGACAAGTAAATCATACCCGGGAACATCACATGTCTTTGCCAGACATTGTGATAAAACCCGTTTTCTACGTACCTCGGACCAATGCTATATCTACCGAGTACTCCTCGAATAAACCTCGGGATCTGTTAACCTGGTCATAATAGTTCCAAATACAACATACTGTCACATACTAGCCTTAAACATATCAAATAAAACTCAAACTTAGACCCAAAACCAATTCTCTAAATTTCAGCCTGCGCAACCGTAGAGATCGGCTCATAACTTGTTCGATACTTAATAAAATCACATGGGTCCAATTTATTTTCAAAGTTAACTCAAAAATGAACATTTCATCAGTTCAACTCATCTTCAAATTCGTTCATTTAGCCTAGGTAAAATGGCCAAGAACAATCTGCTGGAAAAACAGGACAATTCACCAAATTCCAGCCTGACCCATTTTTGTATAGAAATCATAATAAATTCATATGACATCCAAATGACTTGAAGCTAGTGGGAAAATCACGAAAACTCAATGTACTACAGTTCATATTTGAAGTACAGAAGCTAGTTCGCTCATCTAGAGGCACATGCAAAGCAAAGTATGCCAGCTTTTAAAAATACTCATGTTCTGTTTTTACAGAATGAGCGGTTCTAGGGAAACGTGCATATTTTACACAAGAAAACTCCAAAACATGTAAGGCCAGTTTCTAATGCAAGATAACCCAACATACAACAAAACATATCTTATGAGCTTTAAGCTAAACAATTCATCTTCATGTACATTAACTGAAAAACGTACAGCCTAAAAAACTCGTATATCCCCTGCTTCCAGATTGTATAGTTGCTGATAAAATTAGCATAATTCGTTCATATGAGCTCCAAATTGAGTGAGGCCAATTCCACATGCAAGCTAACCTCGAATACTACAACACTTATTAGAGCATAAAACTTCATATTCGTAGCCATTTATTCCCAGAAATACGAAGAACATAATGCATGAAACTCGGATGCAGTGGATTTCCAGATTTGACACATGTTGGTAAACCGACCATAACGTTTTCATATTAAATCCAAATTAGCTGATTCTTGTTGCCAAATAAAGCTAACACAAAACACTACAACTTCTTTCAGGGGAGTAATCTTTAAATTCGAAACTTAACTAGACCCAAAATTCGAAATACTAGACCAACAGTATACTGAAATCTGCAGAACATTCTGACAGCAAGTTTTCACTACATTTCTCATGCCCAAGTATCAAAATTCGACCCTTAATCCTACATGCAAGTTGATAAAACTCAAGGATGATGATATACCTTCATTTATCTTCAAGATTTGAAGCTTGATCATCCACAAAACAAAGCCATGATCGAAAATCCTACCCCAAAACTGCTGCAACTCGAAATCTTGCATCTTCTTTCTCCAAACTTGAAAATTCTTGGTGCATCTTGTTCCTCAAGATGAGTAGCACTCAAATATATCTTTGCATGTGACATGCACTTGAAAATTCAAGAGGATTTTGGTAGGAAATTAGCTGCCATTTTCGAAAATGGTAGAAGAGAGAAGGAGGAGGAGTGATGGTGAAGGAAGAGAGAAGATGGTGTTGGAAAATGAAGTAAAAATCTGATTTTTGCATGGTATATGCGTGAGATTCAATGCCATGCATGATTTTATTTATTTAATTGATGTATTGTGGAATCCATGTGTCAATACATCACTCTCTTGCAAGATTAATGGTCCAAAATCATGTATTAAACATGAGTTAAATAAATTAGTGGCATGTGTTCTCCAAGTGCCATGTGATCATGCACAAAACATGTTACACTAGTTGGTTGACCCATCGTGGTCCGGAACACCTTAATTCAAATTTGCACTTTTAATTATCCGGGTTTGCTTAATCATCGTTAATCCGGATTAATTAGCATCGGGGCCTTACACGTTTTAGGTTCAAATACGGACCAAACATCTCGATCCGGTATTTAACCTACCAACAACGGACATATATCAAATATCTCGAACAATAGAATATATTCGAACATCCCGAGTACCAATAAAACATACTCGAACATCCCGAGTATTAACAACATGCTCGAATCTCCTGAGCTTATAAATAATATGGTCGTATTGCTAGATTGCACGCCCGAGCTCAATGTGATAGGGATTTACTGCACGCCCGAGCTCAATGTGATAGGGCTTTACTGCTAGATTGCATGCCCGACCTGTTGATACTCTCCTGAAATAATAACATGATAGCACGACAAAAAAAATATGTCTGTGAAATTCAAATATTAATTGGACAGGAATAACCGTAATCAAGGCATGGCGAGTGAGTGCCAAAGTCGAGGTCGATTGCTAAGATGAGCATGTCATGAGATCGCAACGATGAGCTAGAGGTTGAGGACCCGAGTCTGAACTACGAATGAGATTCCTAATGTCCTACTCTGAGATTGGAGTTGGCCCGATATATAACCCCCGAGCTCGTTGGAAAAGTACTGCAATAATACATGAACGAGACAGAAACGATCCAAAATAATAATATCTTGAATTTTAAATGCAAGCCGCAATATAAGAAATTTTATCATCCAATGTCTCACTTAAGAAATTTTAGCATGCCATGCTATGATAGATTAGTAAGCATAATAAAAAATATTCGTTGAGCCTCGATGAAAAAGGTGCATATTAATTGGGATATGATCCACAATTGGTGTAACTGCATGAAATTCTCATTACATGATCGCATGCTATTTAAACAGGGTCGAATTCAAAAATAGTAGGGTGAGGAGACTAGATATAATACCAAACCTAACGTATGAGATGTGATGCAACCCCATAAAATTTAAGCTTTTGAGTAATTAAACATAAAGTAGCCCCAACCCTATCGAATTAAAGATTATTCCACAACCGTTTTGGGAAACTTTAAACAGCTAATAATAAGAATACTGATAATATAAAATCTTGTATTTTAACTGCATAAATCATATGAGCAATTGACATAAACACATGAACAATTGATATTTTAATTATTTTATGCGAAAAGAAAAAATAGCCAAAGGACTTATCTCTTCAAATAAACGGGTTGTTAGATGATGTACCCAGAGTTGCACCATTATGGAAAATAATGTCCCCGAGATGAATTTTAGCCTACTCTTCCCGAAATAACCGAGGTCCAACGGATCGAATCCCATTATAGTCAATATTGAAAAGGTGAAACCATCATATTGAAAACCCCATTTATCTTCATCCATTCTTTTTAGCTTTATCAGTAGAGAATGGGGAAGATGATGACACGGAATCTTTATCAGAGATGACGGATGGGAAAACTTCGGCTGTCATGGTTCTAACATACTGATCCCAAGCTCTTCCCACCACCGACAAGGATGGCGGAACTCAGACTCATCCAGGGAAGAAAAGGATTCTTCGGATGAAGTCGACAATGACCCACCTGAAATTACATCACCATCGGATCATATGCGGCGCTGAATGCAGCAGAGACTGTGATGTTGTTTTGATCACTATTGATCTACTTCCTAAGTCTGCACTTTTCTTTATTTTCGAGCAGACTTATCCTTATACGAATATGACTCTGTTGATTTTAACTTTGGAGGGCATGATGTTGTGCCATTAATCGAAGTTCCTTTATTGATACCTCCCAAATGAGCAAATGTTCGACATCTTTTGAAATCTTTTAGGAGAGACGTTGAAGATCGCCTCTAGCCTGGAAAGAAGATCGACGAAAAACCAGTTGACTGGACCTCATATAATACGAGAAACGAATGATAAGATTCAGTTGTACATATAGCGGATGAAGGCTGCCCAGGATCGTCAAGCAAGTTATGCTTTTAGACGAAGACGACCCATAGAATTTCAGTTAGGAGATCGTGTGCTTCTGGAAATTTCTCCGTCAGAGACACTAAATCGTTTTGGGTATGCGAGACAAACTATCATTTTGTTACTTTGACTGTGCAAGATCCGATATTGAATTGGAAATCTTGCCTATGTATTGGCATTGTCGCCGCTGTATCGGTCACCCGCGATGCATCTTTCTTCATGTTGCTCGTTGTGAATATATTTTTGAATCTATCACGTCTTTCAGCTTGATGAGACTGGACTCGATCATTGGTGTTGAACATCTTGTTCGCATTTTGGATCGTAAGGATATATATCAATTCCATTGTGTTCAATATACCATCTCGTGTATTCTGATCCATATGCCGTTTTCAGCGTTGATCTGTATCTATGTTCGAGATTTAAGGGACGAAATCTGTTTAAATGGCGGAGAAATGTAAGACTCCGAGATTTGATTAAAATTAATTAAATATAATTTGGAAAATTATTTATAATTAATTTGGGAATTATTTAATTAATTTTAAAATTAATTAATAAGAAATGAAATTGACCAAATGAAGGTCAACTGACAATTTAATTGGAACATGAAATATTTTTGAAATTGTAAAATATACTTCGATAATATTTTAGAGATAAGTTATTAAAATGGAGAATTTAATTAAAATGAAGAATTTAATTTTGTGTTATAGAAGTGGGTATAAATCCCAATTGTTATTTGTAAATTTAATTTATCAGTCCACCGATGACACTCCGATGGACTGAAGATACATATATTAAAGTACATTTCAGCTTAATTTCGCACATACTAAAACGTGCACACACACACACTCAGCCGAACACTCCGTTCTTCTCCCCCTTTCTCGATCGCGTTCGACCCTTTCCCTTAAAACCGGTGCGCCCGCCGCCGTCCGGCAATATACCGGCGCGTCCGACCCACCACCACCTTACCCTCTCCCAGGCGCACGTTTCCATACCGCTAATTGGAGGTTTGGGTAGCTGATTCCATCGGAATTTGAGCAGAAGCGAAAATTTCGAAAGCTAGGGTTCTCTTTTTTTTTTTTCGGGCGATTTATTCAGGGATTGTTCAGGTAATCCTCCCTTGTTCCTTAATCAACCTTTTCCTGCAATTTCATGGAGTTTTGGTCAGGTTTTACGGATGCATGTGCGTATGTGTCGATCGTTTGTGTCTTGATTTTGGGGTGAAGAGTTCTCAGTTCATGCCCTTGATCGTTTTTAACCCATTTTAATCATGCTTTAGCTTATTTAATCATGTTTAAGGGGATTTCATGTAAATTTCATTGTTATTCTGGGATTTCATTTAATTTCCTTCTGGTTTCAGATATTTTGACCGATAAATTCGAATTCCTTACTGTTTTGATCGATTCTCATGGGTTTGAGTGTGAAGGTTCTTAATTCTTACTTAGTCGATTATTGATTCACTTAAATCATGTTTAGTTGATTTATCAAGTATGTAAGGATTTTATATGTTGGGTTCCACTGCCTTGCTATTGTGGGGTGGAAAGAGCTCGGTTTTAATGTTGCTATTTGAATAAGGATTTTCAATTATTGTTATTGTGTCATAATCAAGTTAAATAAGGTGCTGAAAGAGGATGCTAATTTTTCTCACCTAGGATCCATTTTCATGCTGAATAAGAGTGTGCATGGGCTTCTTATTTAATCAAGCATTCTTGAGGTCATATATTATGCAGCGACTATAATCTTTGCGTTGGTTTTGGTTGTAAATAAGTTACTACCCCTTCTAAACTGTGGTTCATGGGAGATTTGTAATGCCTAGACATTATTCATCCATGTTTTATTTGATTATTGGTTAATTATCAGATATTTATGGTTTGATGTGGACTCGGGTTCGGGTGGAACCGAGTATGAGAATCATATTATATATATGTTGAGTGGAGAACATAGATAGATATGTATGTATGGGCTGGACATGGTGGTGAATACCTTGTTATGTTTAATATGATTATTGTGTAATTACGTGAGAATTACGGTCGGATATGATTATGAGGTTGGGTTGAATTGAGTGATGAATACACATAAGTGTATGCTTAGATGTTGAATTCAATAAACTCATGTGTTGATTTAATATAAAGCTACATAGTTGTTGAAATTGGAAAAAAAACACATGAATTACATCTAAGAACAAGTAGAGATACATTTGAATTTGAGTTTGAGTTCCATTTGCATGACAATTTGGGTGTCACTATATCAAGTGGTTTCAGCTAGCATAAAACACATACTACACCATATCTCATCTTAAAATCTCTACCTAAGCTCCTCTCAAATCCTTACTTGTTCTTGCACTCTTGCCTTGAAATCAAGTTGGAATCACAAAGCTTGTGAACCAGAAGTGAAGTCTAGTGGGTAAGAGTTATATGTATGTGTGTTTTATCTACTTGTGATGTATTGATTGAGTTTGAGTTGGAATATGAACACATGAGTTTGGTTCTTCAATTTTTACATGATATAAAAGAAAGAAGTGAGTTGTTTAGTTGAGGAAACATGTTTATATGATGCTAGAGGTTGCATGGAACAAGTTTTAATTGTTGGAAGTGAGGTGTGGGAGAAACACCAAGAAATTGTACATGAAATCACCATGTTCTGAAAAAAAATAGAGTAAGGCGATCGATCGCTACCTATGAGGCGATCGATCGCTTGAGGCTAAACATAAGAGAGGCGGTGTGCTTAACGATCGATCGCTTAGCTTGTACTGATAGCGATCGATCGCGTAAAGGTAGAAATCGATCGCATCGAGGCAGAATGTTTTCTAAAGGGTGAGGCGATCGATCGCCTGAAATATAGCGACCGATCGCTAATAGCCAGAACATTTAAGCGATCGCATCAAAGTAGGAATCAATCGCTAGGGTTCAGATTTTGTAAAATGTGATATTTTTGTGGACTTTGATTTTGAAGCCTATTATAACATGATATAGTGTTGGTATTCATGTAGCATCATCACAGGGGACGGGGCAATGAGGCGGTTAACCATTGACGCCTGAACTTCTATATTTTGTGTCGCACGACAGGTACGTGTTGACGTACGAGTATTGATTTTCCATTTATGATCCTTATATCCTGATATATGATGATGATATATTGTTGATTTAGATATGAGATTGATGCCACGATAGGTATGCTATGGTTGAGCATATGCTTTGGCATGAGGTTGAGATTATGCCACGATATGTATGCTATGGTTGAGCATATGCTTTGGCATGAGGTTGAGATTGATGACACGATAGGTATGCTATGGTTGAACATATGCTTTGGCATGATGTTGAGATTGATGCCACGAGAGGTATGCTATTGTTGAGCATATGCTTTGGCATGAGAGGTATGCCATTGTCGGGCATATGCTCTGGCTGTTATAACGTGTGAGGACGGTTATATGATATGTGCTGCTAATATGGGACGTGAAGGCTGAGCCACTGACATATTGAGCTGAGAGGCATCATATCAGTCCCGTTATAACAGGATGTTAAATGAAATATATGATGAAATATTTGGCCAATTGAATTATGTTGCATATTGTGTTTTGAGGTATGTACATGTGATATGTACAGGAACAATCAAAGAGGAATATTGCAAATGCATAACTTAATTGTTTTTGTTTTATTGATGTTATTGTGAACATCATTTCAATACTCATGTTTTGTGTAGTTGTTCTGTAGGGACTCATAGCTGGGGAGAGCCGGGAGTGTGTGTCTACCTTCTGTTGCTAGAAGTTATACTGATCTTGAGCGGAATGATTCAGTTGTGATGTATATATGATATACAACATGTGATGTATATGAACTATGTAAGCACCAAACATAGTGAAAAACTCTAGATCAGCAGTACTAACATCTTAACCTTGATAAGTAAAGCTCTGTGATTTACTTAATTGCATGTATAACTGAGGATTAAGGTGATGAGGCCCCACAATTGTGTGTGTTGTGCAAGGACGGATGTTCACACCGATCCATTCAAGAATTTACCATTATGATTTGAAATAGGTGAGATAGGAAGAATGTTTATATTGAATATATCACACCTAGCTAAATTGATCTAATATATGAAAAAAACTAGAGGGAATGTTTATAATTCAACCTAAGTCAATGTAATCATAAAATTTATAATTCAACCTAAATAAATGTAATCATAAAAAAAGATTAGATGGGTAGTATATGTAAGAAACAAAGAAACAATTAGTGTTAATAGTGCAATCGATTAAAATCAAACCGATCGATCCGAAATTTCGAAAAAGCGAATCGATCGAAATTTTTTTCGTTCAATCGAATCGACCGAATTTACTAGCAATCGAACAAATCGAACCAATAAAAACGCGGTTATTTCGGTTGGGATCCGAATTAACTAATAATTTGAAAAAAAATTTAAAATTTGGTAATTTGATTTTAAAAATTAAAAACATAAAATTTAAATAATTCTTATTCCTGTGTTGGCCCAAAAAACGGAATTAATAGTTGATTATTCTTAATCACGTACTGTTAACAATTATGTAGTAAAACCCTCCGCCGCTCTTTCTCGGTCCGAGTCAGTGGATTCGGGGCTCCACAGCCTCCGCTGTCTGTTTATTTGCCTCTGCCTCACCTCTGACCCCGCTACCCGCTCTCATTTTCAGTATTTCTGTTCTTCACGCTCAGGTCCAGACTTCGGAGCTTGAATTTACTGACGTACTTGAAACTCACACTAGAGATTTGAATTCCTCCTTTTTTTTGTTATTTATTGTTTGTAGAAGCATAATTGTTGAAGACCGAGATTATACTTGGATACGAAACAGGTTTGATTTTTTTCTCTTGTTTCAACAATTTTTTCCCTCAATATCTTTTTGCTTTTATTCCTGTTCGCTCTTGGAAGTTTTGCACCTCTCAGTGGTCGTATCCTTTCCTTATATTATAAAATTTCAATTTTTTCGTTGTTTTGGCTCTATTTAGCTCGTTAGAAATTTGAGTTCTATAGGCTTCAGCGAGTCGAGCTTGATCCTAAAAGTTTTAACATTTCGTACTTATGCTGACTCAAATGTGATTTGAGCTCCAACTCTAACCTTGAAAATTTATTAATATTTCTTAATCGCCACACACCTCAGCTTAGAGACATTCAGGTTTGTTTAGGTTTGTCTAGGTTTGTCCACCGGTCACTAGCTGTTTTACCATTGTTCCTGATGAAGCAAACCGCAGCAAGCTCAGGATAACATATTGAAATGGCAAATAGCAAGTACGAGTACGTGAAGTTGTATGAGGTGGAGGATGAAGTCATGCTGCCTAATATCATTGTTGTCCGGGTTGGTGGCAGAAATTTCCGCAGGTATATTATCAGTTGCCCGCACTGTAACATTTATACACAAATATGTAGAGATTGTGCCATTCCTGATGTTCTATTAGATTTTCTGAAGTGCACGAGTTTGTGAAACCAAGTTGTAAGAAAGCATTGGAGTTGATGAATGAGTGTGCCCGGGCTGTTTTAGAGCACTTCCCAGATATAACATTGTCCTATGGTTACAGTGATGAATTCAGGTTAAGAATGGAATTGTTCTAGAAATGTACACATTCAGTATCAGATTTTTACACTGTTTGGTGATGCATTGCTCTTTGGTTTCAGTTTTGTATTTAAGAAGGAAACCAAGTTTTATCAGCGACGGTCCAGGTTGATATTTCCTCTATTATACCTTAGAGTTATTTGATTATCTATGTATGTTGTATAAATTTCTTTGTTAAAAGTTTTTTGTTTTCAATTTCGTGGTAGGTATTAAAGCTTAAAGCAGTTTGAATTCCAGTTATTTGGTGGTTATAGTATATTCACAATAGCTTTTCAATGATTGTTGGAGTTGCTAAATGTCCCGTCTAGAGTTGTTGGCATCTTAATTTTGAACTTTATAAGCATTTGCAATAAAAAAACTGAGAAAAAACAACAAAGTTGAGCAATGGCAAGTCCACCTCACATATTTGTACTTAAGTGCATCCTTGATTGTAAAAGGTGCAGGTTTTATCTATTTTCTGCTCTAATTTCGGTTTCTTTGAGAGCCCTATCTTATTAATCATCATTAGAAAATAGAAGGTAAAATAAGTGCAGTTTAGAACTTAAGAATGAGGAGAGTATCGTGAGTAATATGTGATTGGTTTTTATTAATCATCATTAGAAAATAGAAGGTAAAATAAGTGCAGTTTAGAACTTAAGAATGAGGAGAGTATCGTGAGTAATATGTGATTGGTTCCTTAAGGTGAACTGATTCTAGATTTAGTGTTATCTTTGAAATGTTGTATTAGAATCCCTTTCATGACCAGATGCAAGACAGTTCACTGTCGTATGGGCTGTAAATCATCTCAAACTAACAATGATGAATTAGGTTGATCTTCTATCAACTATATGCTAAGCAAATCAGTTGGTCGTTGGATAAGTTGAATTATAGAATAATGTACTAAAAATGCTTTCTAGTAGAAGTCCCACGTTAATAGCATTTAAATTTCTCAGAGCATTGATTGATGTTTAAAAGAGTTGCAAATGTTAGAATTCAATTTAGTTGATGGAGGAGTCCCCAAGGAGATGAGAGTCGACTTGGTTTTTAATTTGGGTTTTTAAAATGTCTGCATGCTTGGGCATCATCTATGTTAGGATGAGTTAGAATAATGCTTTTACGGGTTTACTGCTCAAATGATTTATTAGATCACGAAGCTTCCTAAATCTCTTTTCTCCATTTACCATGTTTGACATTAAACTTTTTAGTGATCCCAAAATCACATAAGTCATCCTTTTGACAACTTCAGTTTAACTGAATTTGCTTCCCTCCTATTCCTGTTTTTTGTATAATAATCATATGCTTCCCACCGTACACATTGTTGAAACTGAAGATTGTTATGCTTCACTTTGGTGAAAGTCAGTCTTATGTGAACCCAACTCACTTTAAGCTTTGGTTTTTCCCCTGAATTGTCCAATATCTTTTGGCTGAAAACGTGTGTTCCAATTGCCGACATGATGCTCTTTATTTTTCTATTTTTACCATTTTGTGTTTTGCTGATTATGAAAGGAGAAGCACGATACTCAATACCTCTGCTTCCCTGTTTAGCATGAATTGGAAAGCTGAATGTACATGTCTTTGCAGCAAAATCCTTTCCCTCATTGTGTCGTCCTTTACATCTGTTTATGTCACTAAGTGGAAGGAAGTCTTTCCTGAGAAGGATTTGAGATATTCTCCTTCATTTCGAGCACGTGTTATTTCATGTGCTTCCGTTGAGGTTCTTCAAGCGTACCTTGCATGGAGACAAAATGAATGTAAGCCATAAATGACATTTAATTGTTACTTTGGCGAGTGGTTTTGCATTGATTACTTGATACTCGTTATTCCTTTGGCAGGCCACTTAAGTAACCAGTATGATACTTGTCTTTGGCAGCTGATTAGGAGTGGGAAGACTGAAGAGGAAGCACAAGAAATGCTTAAGGTGAACTTAAGTGTTTTTATAGTTTATCAACATATTTAAGTCGGTGCCTGAGTTGACAAAAGCAAGCCTATGTATAATTTTTGAGCCAGTGAGGGCTCTTCTTGTATAAAATCTTAGGTGTTATTGTGGGCTAATCAGGGCAACGGCTGTAAGGTCTTTTCACTTGTTTCTAATTTTTTTAGTTCATCATGACATTTTTTCTCATAGAAGATGAGATATAATTGACCTATTTGTGTTTAAATGACTTATCAAATTGCACGTTACTGTGAAGAAACAAGTAACTTCATAAGGTTTTAATTTGGAAGGAAACTTCCAGATAGTGCTTCTGAATCTGGTGTTTCAATAAATAAACGAGTGTGCTGAAATGGCTAACTCTTTCCACTGCATTAATTTGTTGATAACGCTTCCATCATGTCAATATTTTATTTTCTTTCTTCTATTGTTGGTGGGGGTTGGTGGTGGTGGTTCCAAATAGTGGTTTTGAACCTATTATTTCAGCATATAACAAACATGCTAAATGGGCTAAAGCTTTCCATTGCATCATCTTATGCAAAACTATTACTTCATGTCAATATTTTGATGTTTTTCATATTTATGACGGATTGAAAGTTAACTCTAATCTATTTTCTTACAGGTTTATATTTCCTATTATTTTATTGAATTCAATGAATCACGGTGCTTTAATTGACATTTCTAAATGGTTTATTGTTATTGTTTTTCTTAGGGATCTCAGAAGCAAGACAAAAATGAGTTGCTTTACCAATGCTTTAACATCAACTACAAGAAAAGCATTCCACAGATATTTCGCCAAGGGACATGTGCTCTCAAGACAGAGGTAAACACACACACACACACACACACACACACACCCCCCCCAACTCCCCAAAAAGAAAAGAAAACCAAACAACACCCCTTCTGTCCTGACCTAAGTACAGCAAGGCAGTTGCTTATGTATTTCTGGTGATCTAGTTTAGAACTGGGGCGTTGATAATCAACATGGCTTCTGATCCTAAATTATTTGTTGTTTATGTCTGTTTAAGTACTCAATTTCCTGTGTACATCACGCTAATTTGCGTTTCTTTATAAAGTACTAATCACAATATCAGACTTGTCTAAAATGTATCCTCTTGTTACTAGGTTGAAGTTAGTGTGAAATATAAAGATGATGGCTGTCCCATAAAAAGATCAAAAAGGAAGGTCACAATAGTTCATATGGAAAATATTGCATCGAGACGGTTCTGGAATGATCAGTTGTATCTGTTGAAGGAGCTAGGTCATTTCGCTGAAGATGTTAATAGAACCAAACTTGAGTATCTGAAGTCTTTTCAGTATGAGAGCAGGTTGCTGTTGTCCACGTGGATTGTTATTCGCATTGATGGTTGCCATTTTCATAGGTATGCCTGCTTGTGCTTATTATGTAATAATTGTTTTCTTCGTGGCGTCAAGGGTAGTTAGCTCTGGAGATGGAAGTTGTCTGGAATTCCAGGAGCAGGGCGCATGTATAACGATTACTAGAATCGAATCAGTATGGTAGTTTTTGGCTTGGAAATGGTTGGGTGGGAAAACTTTTTAAACAGAAGTATATATAACCAAATTTGAGAATCAGCAGAAAGACAATAAGAAAAATACATGTCTCTGCCGATAATAAATTTAAAACATTTTAAAGGTGTTTGGATCGGATAAGCTTTCTTGACCATTCACAAGGATTGACCATATATATATATATATAAGCCTGATTCAGTTGAAGAGTAAATCTCAAATATCATAAATGAGCAAGATATATTTGCTGAGTTATATAACTCAGCAAATATATCTTGCTCATTTATGATATTTGAGATTTACTCTTCAACTGAATCAGGCTTATATATATATATATATGGTCAATCCTTGTGAATGGTCAAGAAAGCTTATCCGATCCAAACACCTTTAAAATGTTTTAAATTTATTATCGGCAGAGACATGTATTTTTCTTATTGTCTTTCTGCTGATTCTCAAATTTGGTTATATATACTTCTGTTTAAAAAGTTTTGCTATATTACCTATCTACTTTGATGACTTTAACCTCTCTTGGCTAGATAATACTTGATTTGTTCACGAGAGATGTGTGTATATAACTGCATTAAGAAACTGGCCGTTAAAGTAAGACATAGAAAATAGCTGTTATAAAAGTTCTTATCTCCTCTGGTTGTTTGTCTATGCTGCATTTGTCTATTCCCTCCGCTGGTTCCGTCTCTTTCGGATATTGTCTTGGCTGGTTCTGTCTCTTTAGATCAACACTTCTTTTCCACTTCTGGCTCTAAGTCACGTAATCCTCCTACCCCCCTCCGCGCACTGGCGCTCCGGTCTCGCACTGACGCATTGAGTGCTTGTGCGGCGCTTTAAGGCACACTAAGCTTTACTGAGTTGCGCACTAAGTTTTACTAAGTCGCGCACTGACGCACCGGTCGTGATATGGCGCATTGAGTACGCATACATCGCTTTAGAACTAAGTTTTATTAAGTCATGTATTAAGTTTTAGTCGTGAACTTAAATGTTAAACATTCTTAATTCTACAAAAATAATACAAGTCATTTTTAATAAATTCAAATTATTACAAAACATGTTGAAACACATATGTAATATTTTGTTTCATTTTTCGAATTCATTATCTTATGGCCAAAAATTAATAATTCAATTTCATTTTTCACTCTCTAAAATATATTTTTCAGAGAGTAATAATTATCTCTATTAGAATAACGATCAATAAAAGATTTGAATTGCACTATAAATAATTAATGATTTAAGTTTGTCAAACATGATGTGTATTAGGTATGCTCATCAATGTGCGTGTGTGTGTATATATATATATATTTAATAGGCGCACCCGCACTCAATTTTTTTGTAAATTGACGCACTCCCGCATCCGCACCCGCATCCACATACGCTCACGCATCCGCATTATGTGACCTAGTTCTGGCTAAGACAATTTTTTTTCAGCTTCCAGCTATAAGAGAGCTCTGTTCCACTGCCGGTTATAGAAATGCTTAACTAAATAATCACGCAATGAAATAAACATGCTGGCATTATATAAATTAGTTTTGTAGTCATCAATATATATGTAGATATATATAAATTAGTTTTGTAGTCATCAATATAAATGGAGATATTTTGGTAACAATATCCTCGTTTTTTATGATTATAGCACAATATTGCAACATAAATGTTTTATTTATTATCTTGCTCATTTTGCATCTTCAGTTCTTGGGAATATATATAGAGGACGTGTTGAATTTTGAGTAAACAAAATTAGTAACTCAATAGAGCTAAGCAACTTGTCGGGATTGATTAGGACTACCCGTTTAGGATTTTTGAAAATATATTAGTAGACTATGGAAATAAAGGAGTTCATGCTAGGGTATTGAAGTTGATCGTTGGTAGTCTCTTATCCTTTTTCCTATCTTTTTTTTTACTCTTTTTTATCACAGCACAATTATTTTTCAGAAATTTTTTTACATCCACTTTAAAGCTCACAAATAGCCAGATAAACTATTCAGAAAAAGTAGTGCATTTTTATCTTTGCTTGTAGTGCAATCTGGTTAAGGAAAATGGTGTAGTCATTTTTAGAGTAAATGGATTAAATACGATGCCAGTTTTTGCCTTTGAAATATCATAATTTTATGGTTTTCAATTCTAAATTTCCTTATGGATTATTATAGATTTTCCGAAGTTCATAAATTTGAGAAGCCAAATGATGAAGCAGCTCTGAACCTCATGAATTCATGTGCAGTCGGCGTACTAGAAGAGTTTAACGATATTATCTTTTCTTACGGAGTAAGTGATGAATACAGGTATTTAACCAGCTTTCACAGCATATTATCATTAGTACAAAGAATTTTTTTTACTTGTGCTTGATATATTCTTGGTAACCCACAGCTTTGTTTTGAAGAAAGAGTCCCTACTGTATGAAAGGCGTGCCAGGTATCACTCCCATCTGAAAATTATCATCACCGCTAGCAGTTGGCAAGGACCTTTGATGGATATTTATCTGTGGAGAAACAAAATGTTTATGTCCCTTGTTATTATTCGATAGTAATTGAATTACATGATTGACTTTTGGTTTGTTGCCTCAATCCTGAGAAGAGTTTGCACAAAGAGGCCACCATATTAACAATTGATTAAATCAAACTAAAGACTCAATGTACATTCATTGCTGATTTTACTTTGTGTCATGTTGCAGTGAAATAGTTTCAACAATAGTCTCTTATTTTTCATCGATGTACACTATGAAATGGAAGGATTTCTTTCCTAAATTAGAGATGATGTACCCACCGTATTTCGACGGCCGTGCTGTTTGCTACCCATCCTCTCAAATCCTTCGAGATTATCTAGCATGGAGACAAGTTGATTGTGAGTTTGTCTTATTTTATTTTTGTACGTGATTGAAGGGATATCCACTGGTGATAACTGTGCTGGTTAGTGGCTTTGATATAACCATAACAAAAATCGAGGAAATGTCTCATCTTAATTGACGATGATAAAAACTATCTGAAAATGTTTCAAACTGAAGTTATAGCAATTTGCAGGCCACATCAACAATCAGTACAATACCTGTTTCTGGATGCTTGTGAAGTCTGGAAAGACCAAAAGCGAAGCTCAAACTTATTTGAAGGTGCTTGCTTCTTTTCTTTTTCTTTGTTCTAGATTAACAGAGGTCTCCTCTGAGTTTCAAGGGATAGATTATGCCTTCTATAGTGTCTTTCGAAGCTTTTGCAACATTCAGACATCCTCTGTAACATTAACTAAATATTTTCTCGTGATTCATGTATTATTGGTTGGTTTGTGTTCATAATATAACATGTGACGAACATTTGAATTATTGCAAGTTTAAATGTTGGTTGCTGTTTGTCTGTTTTGATTTCCAGATTATCATTCTTAATTTGTTAATCTGCAGGGCACTCAAGTTCAAGAGAAAAATGAACTGCTAGTTCAGCTATCCGGTACTACCGATTATTACAACAAATTACCTCCAATGTTCCGCCTGGGGTCATCTGTTTACCGGACTAAGGTACATTCCTACTCACATGTTCACTCCCAATTTTGAAGCTAGGAAAAAAAATTGAAACTTACAGTTTCGTAGGAGTTAAATTTCATTTAAACCCACCCTTCAAGGTTTGAAGGGGAGTATTGTCTTAAAGTTAGACCAACAAAAATCCTTTGAAAATTTATTGCTTGATCAAGTTACAATCGATACGGTAACGTAGAAAAAATTGTAACTTTTTTTTGCAGGAAGAGAAGAAAATTCTTGGCGATAAGAAAGAAGTGGGTAGTGTTGGTAAATTATGGGAAAAAGTTGTGATTGAATATTGCAATATAATAGAGCCGAGTTTTTGGGAAGCACACCCTGAAATACTTGATCACTAACTAACATAGCAGTTGTCAGGCAATTGCTGCATTTCTTTGGCCATGGAAACTTATAAATTCCCATTTATTTTTTATTTATTGATTTTTTGAAATTGCTATTTCTGATTGGAGAGGCTTGCAAGACAGAAACAAGGGCCGCTTCAGAGATAATAGGGTGTTTCATCAAAATGATAGCTCGCATGTTAATATCAAAATATCGAAATTTTCAGCACAATCAAAGAGAGTTTGTATGACCTTAAAATGAAAATTTGTATAATGAAAATAAAGTAAAATAATACCATCATATTTTTACATTTTATAAAATTTTAAATTATTTCAATATAAATAGTATTTTTATTCAAATTTTTAATTAATTTATTGCAAAAAGTTTATTTTTAAGAAATTAGAAATTACTGTGTTTAGCATGTCGAATATTTTATGAGAGCTATAATGTTATTATATTAATTAAACACTTAGCACGAAGCATGCACCACTGGTCTAGCGGTAGAATAGTACCCTGCCACGGTACAGACCCGGTTTCGATTCCCGGCTGGTGCATTTCTCAAAATTTTTTAAGCCCCTTTTTTCTCGCTGCAATCAAAATGTATGGAAACAAAACATATTCAAACCGAAGAAAAAATCCAATATTAAGCAAATTATGAAAAGAATAACGAATTACTATTAATAATTTGTTAAGTACACATTATAATTAGGTAATACATCCACTATTGATGATAATGTATATCAACATGCACATCCTCGTCTTTCCTCCGTTCCAGAAAGTGATTCTGGAATTCGTTGAAGATCACTACAAAAGATATATAAAAAATGTTAATTTTTAGAGAACAAATAATAAATTGTCGTATATCTATAAAAACTCAGCTTTTAGATCAATATGGTATCAGAGCCTCTGGCTAACGCCGATGTCATGAGTTCAAATTCATAAACAACAACTTTACTCACATGGCATAGCCACTTGATGTGCCTCTCATTAAAAAGAAGAACAAACCGACTCACAAGTGAGAAGAATGTTACAGAATAAATAATAAATTATCAAATCTCTCAAAAAGCTCGGACTTTAGATGAGATGACAATTCAACAATGTGTTTATATGCTGTGACATATATAACCGAGCCAACAATATTAATGATGACAAAAAATGAAATATACATAAACATATACTATATTATTAGCTAAGATATCCCTATAGCAACTACGATGGGTCTCGAAATCGCATCAAATTTTTTTTCCCCAAAATATATATACCCATTTCACATAATACACTTATTTTTGTGGGAAAATAAATCACAACAAAAGTAAAATGATTATTCAATTGCGTACATACTTACCAATGAGATGGGATCTCTTCATCAAGTTGCCAACTGAAACAAAAATTCATAACAAATTAATAATAGTCAGTGATAAGATCAAACAAGAAGTTAAAAGGGATACATATATTTTAATTAAAAAAATCGATTATAAGGTCAAACAGTTGATAGGGAAACATATATTTTAATAAAAAAATCTAATTTATCAGACTTTTTATTTGATGAAATCACAAAAATGGTCCCATAAAATAGGGGTTTTTCAATACTAGTCCTAAACTTTTAGAACTAATCAAATATAGCCCTACAAAAATGTTTTTAATCAATACTAGTCTTAATTGTTTAGGACTAATCAAATATAGTCCAACACTAATTGTATTTGTCAAAAGTGATTTCATAATTACATAGGGAGCATTTGCCACTTTTGATAAAATACAATTTTTGTGGACCTATATTTGATTAGTCCTAAAATTTGAGACTGTCATTGTTTAAAATAATTTCTGTGAGACTATGTTTGATTGGTCCTAAAAGTTTGGACTAGTATTAGAAAGACTCGTGTTCTTTCTACGGGATTAATTTTGAAATTTACCGTTATTATTTATAACTTACATGTTGAGTGGATCATTACCAAGCGCAGTCATGGCTACACTGGTGAATGCAGCATCTACATTATAATCTTCCTTGGCCGAGGTCTCGAAATATGGTATGTTCCCTTTGGCAATGCACCAATCTCTGGCAGTTTTCTCAGAGACCTGTGGAAAATATATTTTTAACGAAGTATAACGGAAATAAAGAGAACTTTTTGGACAAGAAATTCATAGGCATCGTGCCCTTACAGCACGGCTGTTTCCACCGTCTATGTCAACTTTGTTCCCGATTAGCACAAAGGGGAATGTCTCAGGGGTTGCAGGATCAACCTGCATGTAAATTTTTCAAGAAAATAGGTTCAAAAATCTTGAAAGTTGCACACAACTAAACGTGTTGAGTATATCTTAGTATGTCAACAATTATCGCGTGATAATATGGATTAAGCCCCGTTGAAATATGCAAAGTTGACGTAAAAAATTGGGTTATTGACAACAAATCCCCGTGTGGTTTTCAACAATGGTTAGTTTATCCCATGTGGTTTCAAAATAGACAGTTTACATGCGATTTGTAAAAAATAGGTAGTTTACCATGTAGTTTGTGAATAAATAACCCTCTCCGTGCATACTATATTTTGCAA
The DNA here is from genome assembly GCA_907163345.1 of Haberlea rhodopensis. Taxonomy (NCBI): domain Eukaryota; kingdom Viridiplantae; phylum Streptophyta; class Magnoliopsida; order Lamiales; family Gesneriaceae; genus Haberlea; species Haberlea rhodopensis. Next base: position 39,041 of record CAJQUN010001844.1, read on the forward strand.
ATCACAGATGGCTAAGGAGTCTATTTTAAAAATCACAGGGGCTAAACCACATATTTACAAACCACAAGGGAGAGTAAAGTGTCTAGGGATACCACATGGACTAAAATACCTATTTACGAACCAAGAAATCATTTTATTTATCAAGTAACACACATGTTTATATCCCACTCAATTTAACTCAAAATAAGGATAAATCATCCCATGTATTTAACGATAGTGAGAAAAAGTTTTGCATGCAAAACATGAGAAACACGTCTACTACGACATTAACCTTGAGAAAAAGAAAATTAAGAAACGAATATATTGGTGGATAATAAAAAAAAAACATAATAACTAGAGTTAAAAACATTAGCCACCTGTTTAAGAAATTCTTGATACCAATTTTGAAGTGTCTCAAATGTTTTGAGCACATTAACATCGTACACAAGAATACAGCAATCTGCTCCTCTGTAGAATGAAACTCCCAGGCTTTGGAAACGTTCTTGTCCTGCCGTATCCCATATCTATTCAAATTTCAAGCTTCAAACATATATCTTTGATGTATACTACGTTGTTAAGTTTGAGAATAGCAAATTTGAGGTTTGTTTACATACTTGCAAGGTGACGATTTTTTCGTCGATTTTCAGCTCTTTGGTGACAAAATCAGCACCAATTGTTGCTTTGTTGTGTTGTCTGAATTTTTTCATGACATATCTGGTGCAGTAATGGTTAAAAGACTAGCAAAAAATAAAAAATTATATCAATAAACACCGAGAAAATAAAAATATAGAGCTGATCATTTCAAGATCTCTTGCAATCACTTCGTGTACAATTCATCAATTTTCAAGTGATTTATGCAAGCTATGAAGGATACTGATTCATCAGAGATGTCTTTCCCACCCTGAAAAATGTTCATACAAAAAAAAAACGTATTATTCTTTATGAAAAAAACACAGAAGCATATATATCTCGAGAAACCCTTTAATTAATTTGAATAAATTAACCTTGAAAATTGTAGAAAATGATGATTAAAGACCTTACCCACTGTCACCAAGGAGAATGATCTTGACCAACCTTCTTGGCATAGTCATATTTTCTTTCGACAAAAAAATGAATAAAGGAAACGAAAGCTAAATGTATGGCTGTAGTCTAATTTCCACTAACTGCTATTTTTTTTTTATAAAAAAAAAGCCAAAATCCATATTTGATCATTTGTTGAGGGAATCGTGCATCCCATTTCTAAGTTGATAAGAGTAAACGTTTTCCGTGACAGTTGATTAATATTTCTTTATGCATATGTTTAGCTGTCACCCTTTATTTTATGGTTTTTGAAACACGAGGGCAAGTTTTCAAGTCAATTCATTGTCATAACGAGGGGTGCTAAAAACCAATAATTTAAAAATATGACGAAAATTCCCTGTTTTTTTTTTTATGAAATCCAAGACGGAGAAATGACTTCCACGTTATAAAATAATTTTTCCACTATGATCCTTTGAAAATAACATTGTTTAAAAATTAGTTAATATATGAGTGCGTAAAATGGACTTTCACTAATTGTTTAACCGTTTCTCAAACAAGAATGGAAATTAAAGGTCATGAGAATTACTGGCCACGAATACTATACTTGTCACTTTGACTTGCTCGTTGCTGCAAAAATGGATATACATGACATATATTGGTGGCTTATGAACCTGTCAACCCGCTGGAGACGAATTTAAGTTGTTTGAAAGCTCCTGAGCCGACTCACAGTTTTAATTTTTTCAAATAGTTTCTATAGAAGTATGATTACTTGTTTTAAGTACAAAAAAATTATAAACACATTCTTGAAATCGAGCTCACAAGCCAAACTTGTGACGATGAGGTATTCCTGACAGTCAAGACATGGGCAGATGTGTTTTTTGTAGCAACGTCGAGGAAACAACTAATCATCTCCTGAGCTTGTGCAATATATTTCATGGAATTTTGATGTATATATGTGCTTGGTTCGCTATTTCAAGAGGATATCAAGCAATAACACCTTCAACGTTTGGGACCTTTTTCCATTCCCAACAAAGAAAGAAATCGGGAAATCGATTTTGGCATGCGTGGTATGGAGCATCTGGCAACAAAGGAACAAGATAATCTTTGAGAATTTAGAGTTCGTAGCCGACAAAGTGAAAGAAAATTATTAAAATCAGAATTATGTCATACTTTGGAGTCTCATTTTTGTTTCAAGATCTCATAGCTGCCTAATTTAATCTCTTTTACTCTAGTTTGGAGCATTTCGATAGTTGATTTAGTTAGTTTACAAGTATGTTTATATATTCCGATGTTTTGTATTTAGTATCCTGCTGCTTTCAGTTGTTTGAAGCATGTTTTGAAATGATCAGCAAGCTGCTGAGAAGCTCGAGCTTAAGCTCCGTATTCTTTAGTCGATCGATCATGAGCTCAATCTCAGGATATTTCACGAGTTCAACTTGAGCTCATGAATTTATTTACACCAGTCCATATGAATATTGTACGTTTTGTATCCTGGTAACAAATGTAACAATGAATTAAATATATAGCAAAATTGGGTTTGAAAATAGTAAAAAAGTAAAATAAATGTTATAATAATATTATTGTATTGCGAAGCTTTTCGTGAGCCTTTCTCGTGACAAGTTCTCGAGGGCTTGTTGAAAAGGCTGGAAAGTAGTGATCGAAATTTGTGATGGCAACTGTAAGACTCGTGTTTACTGTTATGATTATAGCGCGGGGCATGGTGCCAGATCACCTTATTTGGTATACATAAAATAATTATAAAAAGCAAGCGAATGATTCAAATATAACAGCTACATCCCGATAGCTCGATCCGACATAGCCAAGGGGACATTCTGTGAAGAAAGATCCAGTTAATTATGCGCCTAAGTTTAATAATCCATACAAAACAATATTCTAAAGCTCATTAACAAAATCAAATGGCATCTATCAGAAAGTGTGCAAATTGGCCCTTTCCAAACATTTCCAGTCATGCTCGCAGTCTGGCTGAGAACAGAACCTGAAGAAGCCTCCGCCTCCACGGAGGCTGGCTGAAACCAAAACACGAAACCGCAAATCCCCCCATTTAGCGATCCCATCTCATATGTAACGTGTAACATGGTCATTATGAGTGGTGTACACAAGAGCCTGGCTCCTTCGAATCAAAACTATTCATCCAACCAACCAACCAACATAAATTGCCAATCAGTTTATATCTTAAAGATTCAAACTTAAGATAGGTTAAGCACATAATTCCCTATCAAGAATTTCCCATTGCATGCCAATTGAATGCCAAAATCAGGACGAACTTGAACCCATTTTAATCAACAGAATATATGCAGAACTTGGACAACTGTGGCAGAACAAATGCGATGAACATTTCTGATGTTCATTTAAAACCCATTGGACAACCAATTGACAGATTAAAGAACCACTAATGACAGTAGATTCAAGGCACATAATGACCGAGCACACAATATAATCACAAGGCAAAAACATGCATGAAATGTATAAAGGAACTCAAGACACAAGACACGATTACGTGGTTGAATATGAACATCCTACTCCACGGGAGGCCCCATTTCATTGATCACTATCGAGTACACCAAGCAATTACATTACACGATTCCCTCTCGATTCACTCTTATGATTTACAATGAATCCTATATAGAATCACTCACTCAATTGTCCTCAAAAACTCTCAAGCTCTCACACAGAATCTGCCTC